>CAUYQG010113532.1:0-32675 GCA_963574415.1 Tarsius wallacei
TCCTCAGCTAAATTCTACCAGAAGTACGGGGAAGAGCTGATATCAATCCTACTGAAAGTATTCCAAGCAATTGAGAAGGAAGGTCTCCTCCCTGGCTCATTCTACGAAGCCAGTATCATGTTGATACCCCAGAATGGCAAAGACCTAACAAAGAAAGAAAACCATAGGCCAGTTTTCCTGATGAGCATAGATACAAAAGTTCTCAAAAAGATAATTGCTAATCACATCCAACAGTACATTACAAGGATCATTCATCATGACCAGGAGGGCTTCATTCCCAGAACACAAGACTAGTTCAACATACACCAATAAATAAATGTAATCCACCACATTAAAAGATGTAAAATCAGGCCGGGCTCAGTGGCTCAGCCTGTAATCCTGTGCTTTGGGAGGCCGAGGTGAGTGGATTGCCTGAGCCTGTGGGTTCGAGACCCACCTGGGCAACTTGGCGAGACCTCATCTCTACAATAAAAATTTAAAAAAAAATTAGCCGGGCGTGGTAGTGTGCACCTGTAGTTCCAGCTACTTGGAAGGCTGAGGCGGAAGGATTGCCGGAGCCCAGCAGGTTGAGGCTGCGGTGGCCGCGAGTGGCCACTGCACTCCAGTCTGAGCGACAGAGTGAGACTCCAACTCAAAAAAAAAAAAAAAAAAAGATGTAAAATTAAGAACCACATTATTATCTAAATAGATGCAGAAAAAGCATTTCATAAAACACACATCCCTTCTTTGTAGAAAACCTTCAATACTTAGGCATCAAAGGAACATTCTTCAAAATAATGAGAGCCACTTATGGCAAACCTGTAACCAACATTATAATTAATGGGCAGAAGCTGGAGGCATTCTTCCCAAGAACTGAAGCAAGACAAGGATGTCCACTCTCATCACTCTTATTTAACATAGTACTGTAAGTCCTAGCCATAGCAATCGGGCAGGATAAATTTGAGGTATCCAAATAGGAAAAGAGGAAATTAACCAAATAAAAAAACATAATCCCAATAGCCACATACACACAAAAATACCTTGGTACCATCTCCCTAAAGAGGTGAAAGATCTTTACAATGAGAACTGCTAAAATAAATCAAATATGACACAAACAAATGGAAGAACAACATCCCATGGTCAGGGATTGGAAGAATCAATATTGTCCAGATGTCCATACGACCTAAAGCAATCTACAGATTCAGTGTAATCCCTATCAAACTACCAGCAACATTTTTCACAGACCTAGAAAAGACAATAACTGAAATTCACGTCGAAGCAAAAAAAGAACCCGAATAACTAAAGCAATCCTCAGCTAAAACAACAAAGCTGGAGGCATCACACTTCTAGACTTCAAATTTTACTACCAGTCTACAGTAGCCAAAACAGCAGGGTACTGGTTCAACAATAGACACATAGACCAATGGAACAGGAAAGCAAACCCGAAAATAATACTACAAAGCTCCAGCCAACCCATCTTTTGACATAGCCAACAAAAACAAACAGTGGGGAAAGGAAATCCTATTTAGCAAATAGTATTGGGAAAACTAGCTAACCACATGCAGAAGAATGAAACTGGACTCCTACCTACTACCATATACAAAAATTAACTCACAGTGGATCAAGGACTTAAATGTGCAACCTGAAACTATAAGATTTTAGAAGAAAACCTAGATAACATCCTCGTGGACATTAGCCTAGGCAATGAATTCATGGCCAAGTCCTCAAAAGCAAATGTAGTAAAAACTAAAATAGACAATTGAGACCTTATCAAGCTAAAAAGCTTCCTGCACAGCAAAACAAACAAACAAAAAATACAAAACAAAAACAAAAACAACCCCCCCAAAACAAAACAAAACAAAAAAAAACCTTCAAGAGAGTAAAGAGAACCCACAGAATGGGAAAAAAATGTGCAAACTATGTGTTTGACCAAGGCCTAACATCCAGGATCTATAAAGAACTCAATTGAATCTACAGGAAAAAAAATAATAACCCCATTAAAAAGTGGACAAAGGGCATGAACATATACTTCTCAAAGGAAGACATACAAGCAGCCAGCAAACATATGAAAAACTGTTTAGCATCACTAATCATCAGAGAAATGTAAATCAAAACTACAATGAGATACAATCTCACCAGGCCAGGATGGCTGTTGTTAAAAAGTGAAAAACCAACAGGTGTTGGTGAGGCAGTGAAGAAAAGGGAATGCTCATACACTGTTGATGGGAATGTGGGCTGGTTCAACCATTGTGGAAAGTTTGGAGATTTCTGAAAACTAAAAATAGAGTTACCATTTGACCCAGCCATCCCGTTTCTGGGAATATACCCAATGGAACACAGATTGCTCTTCTAAAAAGATACTTGCACTTCTATGTTTATTGCAGCACTAGTCACAATAGCACAAACATAGAGCCAACCCAGATGCCTACTGAAGGTGGATAAAGAAAATGGAATACTACACAGCCAAAAAGAACAAAATCATGTCCTTGCCAACAACATGGATGTAGCCAGCGACTATCACTGTTAGTGAATTATCACAGAAACAAAAACTAACTATTGCATGTTCTCATAAGTGGGCATACACGGGCATAAGAACGGGAGCAACAGACACTGGGCACTGCTAAGGGGAGGGAGGGAGAGGGGAGTACAAAAGGAAGGTTCTGGATAAGTAATACAGAACCACCTATTGGATACCATGCCCACTGCTGAGGGAAGAGGGCTTGTCAGAAGCCCAAACCTTGCCTTTATGCAATATACTTATGTAACAAATCCTCACACATACCCCATGACTAATAACATTACATCATAAAAACTAAAAAAAAAAAAAAGTTTTATTTGACTGCAATCCCAGCACTTTGGGAAGCCAAGGTAGGAGGATGGCGCAAGCCCCGGAGTTCAAGACTAGCCTGGACAACAAAGTGATACTCCATCTCTACAAAACATTACAAAATGAGTGGTGTGTGGTGGCGTGTACCTGCAATCCCAGCTATATGGATGACTGAGTTGGAAAGATTGCTTGTTGCTTGAGCACAGGAGTTTGAGGTTACAGTGAGCTATGACTGTGCCATTGCATTCTAGCCTGGGTGACAGAGCAAGACATCATTACTTGAAAAAAAAAAAAAAGAAAAGAAAAAGGGTTTGAGCTCTTGCCCAGTTTAGATATAAAAAACAGTAACACATCACTTTCCATAACAAGATTATGATTGGAATAAAGATCTATGACTTTGGGAATAAATATGGTATTTTAAGAAGTGGATCCAACTTTTTATCTCCTAGTACCATTTGTGTATGTGTGTGTGTGTGTGTGTGTGTGTGCGTGTGTCAGGTTTTCACTCTGTTGTCCAGGCTGGAGTTCAGTGGCATGATCATGGCTTACCACAGCCTCCATCTCCTGGGCTCAGGTGATCTTTCTGCCTCAGGTTCCTGAGAAGCTGGGACTACAGGCATGCACCACTGCACCTGATTAACTTTTTAAAATCTTTTTGCAGAGACAAAGTCTCACTATGTTGCCCAGGCAGTTCTCAAACTCCTGTGCTCCATCCTCTCGCCCTGGTCCTGGAATCACTTTGTAAAGAGGCATCAGCGATATGATACTAAGTTATCTCTTATCCAGTTAAATGCTCAGACTCTGTCTTCAGCAGATCTGGGTTTGAATTTTTACTTTGCTACTTACTCCTGTTAACTGTGTATCCTTAGGCAATTTGCTAGACTACTTGAGGCCTTTGTTTATCTCTCTGTAAGTTGGGATAATAACAGTATCTCTCTTGTAGGATGATAGTGAGAATCAAATCAGATAATATACATAAAATGCTTAACATGATTCCTGGTAAGTAGCCAGTGACATATAAATGTAAACTTTAATATCACAAATAAAAGCAACAGTAACAACAATAGCATAAATAGTAGGATGCTATTGGGCAGAAACTTACATACTCACTCCAGCCACATAGGCCTTTTGGCTGTTGCTCAGATTCAGTTCTCTGGCTGTTGCTCAGGAACATGTGTAGCTCAGAGCTTTTTCCTGGCCTCCTGCCCACGTCCCTGGTATCCACATAGCTTCTCCCTCTTTCTCCCTTCTCATCTATGGCAAATTTCATCGTAGCCATGATACTTTCTTGCCCATCACATATATGAATAGCATCCTACACTGACCTTTCTGTTTTCCTTCTCCATTTTTATTTGGTTTCATGTTTATAAACTGGTATATTATATGTTTACTTGCTTGTATCTTGTGGCCAGAGTTTTGCCCATGATGTTCATTACTGTCTGCCCAGCACATAGTATGGTGCCAGACACATAATAGGTGCTCAGTAAACACTGAATGACTATAAGAGGAAATGTTTCTAATAGGTTGAAGTGGAAATAGCAAGGCAGAAATCTGTACATACGTGCCAGACACATTCCTGCATCAGGACCTATGTACTTGCTATTCCTTCTGCCCAGATATTTTTTTTTTACCTGTTCCTCACGGTCACATGACTTGCTTTATCACCTTAACAGGTCTCCGTTAACGGTCACTTTTCAGTTAGGCTTCTCTGAGCCCTCCCACTTTTCTCTATCTGCTTATTCTTCTCTGCCTAGCACTTTCCACAATTTGAACATATGTTTATATATTTTCCTACTTCTTTCGATAAGATGTTAGCTCCATGAGGGCTCTAACTAGTTCATTGCTGGGTCTTGGCAGAAGAGGTGCCATCAACAATTTTTGGATGGGAGAATAAATAAAGGAATACCTGAAGGAGTATATAAAATGACCCCAATAATGTTAAAAACTTTTAATTATGTTTAGAACATTATATAAGAATTTACCAAATGGTAGTAGTATGATTAGAGATGACTTATTTTATTTTGCATAAGCATGTATATTTTAAAACTTGTTTTATAATTAGACCAAACAAAAGCAATGTGGCAATATGATGAAGGCACTGATTGATTGTACCAATGGCTCTTCCAGGTAGAACTTCCAGATGGCAATATTTGTCCCTACATCAGCATCAAGATTTATAATTAGAACACATAATAAATGTCATTGGTATTGAGAGTTTTTATATCAAATAGTTTCAGAAAGTAGCCTCAAGCCAGGTTTTCTATAACTAAGTGTGGTGATGGGGAGGCTACGTCCATAATTGTAGCTAAAGGATATATAAGCCTGAACTTTTGTGTTTTTTGGCTTCAGGTGTGAACCTCAGTTTGAGGCCATCTTGCAGAAAGTGGATGTAGGCACAAATAACCAGACACTACTTTCTTCCTGGTCCCTAGTCTCTTGCTGAGGCTTCCCACTGGCCAAACCCAACTGGAATTCAGAGGGCAGAAAGCGCACTGATGTGATCCATGCAAGTCACCTCCTGAGCACAGACCCTGATCTACAAAAGCGGAGAGGAGGTCGGAAACTTTCCAGAGCATGTGGTTGTATTAGAAGCAGCTGACTGAGTGCTTCCTATTTGTCAGGCATTCTGCTAAGCACTTGCCGACATCATTAACCTTACGACATAGGTACTTATATTAGCTCCGTCTTATTTATGAGGAAACTGAAGCATAGACAGGTTAAATACTTTCCTTATAATGGATGGCTGGCTTGACCACTGCAGCATATCAAGGGCTTTCTGAAAATTTTGGAAAAATTCTTGTTGGTGTACTCTATGTGGATCATTACTTTAATTGATGCTTTGTAAATTTTAGTCAGTTTGGCACTACCTAAACAATTTTGATTTTATCCACATATCTCCTGCATTATTGCTTAATATTTCATTTAAAGCAAGTTATGCTTTTTACATAAATAAAGTTGTCTTAGAAATTATATGTGTAAGCCGGGCTCGGTGGCTCAGCCTGTAATCCCGCACCTTGGGAGGCTGAGGTGAGTGGATGCCTGAGCCTGCGGGTTCGAGATCCACCTGGGCAACTTGGTGAGACCTCATCTCTACAATAAATCAAAAAACTAGCCGAGTGTGGTAGCGCGTGCCTGTAGTTCCAGCTACTTGGAAGGCTGAGGTGGAAGGATTGTCGGAGCTCAGCAGGTCGAGGCTGCGGTGGCCAGAAGCGGCCACTGCGCTCCTGTCTGGTTTAAATAGTTATACTCCAACTCAAAAAAAAAAAAAAAAAGAAATTATTTGTGTACTATAAATGTTAAACCAATTCAGGGGAAGAAAAACGCAAGCATCCTATACAGTGAAAACAAAATACCTTAAATTCTAGCTGGAAATGTTTGCCAAAGTCACGGGGGCCTAGGATCGTTGTTAAATCAAGAGATTAATAAGTCTTAGAGGGGTATTAATGAAATACAGTCATGCGTTACTTAACTGACAGAGATGTTCTGAAAAATGTATTGTTAGGCAATTTTGTCATTGTGTGGACATCATAGACTGCACTTATAGAAACCTAGATGATATAGCCTAGGTTATGATAGTATAGCCTATGGCTCCTAGGCTACAAACTTGTACAGCATGTAACTATACTGAACACTATAGGCAATTGTAACACAGTGATATATGTGCATTTAAACATATCTAAATATAGTACAGTAAAATACAGTATAAAAGATAAAAATGGTACATCTGTTTAGGGCACTTACCATGAATGGAGCTTGCAGGACTGAAATTGTGGGTAAGCCAGTGAGAGAGTGGTGAGTGAATGTGAAGACCTAAGACATTGCTGTGCACTACTGTAGATTTTATAAATTCTGTACACTTAGACTTCATGAAATTTATAAAATAAATAAAGTAATTGTGCTAGTATGATGTTGCAATAGCTACAGTGTCACTGGGCAATAGGAATTATTCAGCTTTATTATAATTTTATAGGACTACCGAGATATGCACCATCCTTTGTTGACCAAAATGTTGTATTCATGTGGTATACGACAGTACTAGCATGGACTAATCAAAAGACTTCAAGTTAAATTGAATATGAGATAGCTTTCTCATTCATGTTATTGAATGCCATGTTAGTGGTCTGCCTAAAATTATGTACTGTTTCAGGAGAGGAAAGGCTCATACTTGGGAAGTGACTTCCTTCTGATGAGGGTGCAGACAAAAGTTTAGTTGCTTACATATACTACCCCTTGTGTATCTAACAGAGATAGCCTACACAAGAGTACCTTTGTAACATTTACTGTTAGGTAGTTGTGGTACATATATTTCTCCTTTGAAAAGATCTTCTGCTAGCTTTGCTTGTGTTATTTATTCCCATAGAATGGTGAGGCTGTTCTTTGAAAGGCGTTTCAATGTTTCCAAAAAATCTCTCAGGCTTGTGTTCTATGTGGTCCCCCATGTAATCCCAAGAAGTAGTCAGAGAAGACATTATTAGTCCCATTTTACAGATGAAGAAACTGTAGCTAAGAAGGTTAAGTGAGATATTTGCATGTGGTTCGTTAAACAGCTTATAAATGTACTCTGAGCTGTTGATCTTATTCTATACCTAAAGAACTTTGACATGCAATCTGGATGTGTTTCTGCAATGTTTTAACTATCTGGTCAGTGACGCAAGACAGCTACCTCTAGCCTGACTGAATGTTGAGCTGGCTAGTTTGTTTCCATTTAGTTTTTTGAGAGTTGTTTTTTGTCCTCACTTCTCCTCAGTTGCTGTTAGCAAATTAATTTTTAACTTTCTGTAATTTAATATAATAAAGAGTTGGTCCTGGATCACTCCGAAACATACCAGAGGGAGTCATCTTTGGTGAAAGAAAAACTTCATATTTCAGAACCAGATAAACCTGTCTCCATCTCTTTCTGATAGCAGTACATAGCAGTTCTGCTGGATATTGGCAAACATATTCAATAATTCAATTTCTACCTATTAGTATATATTGCCAATGTTTCAGTCCAATGGCTTTATTATCTGTTTTGCTTACTTGATGGCTTTGCTAGTTTTTTCTGTTGCTGACATCTATGCTGTACTAGAAACTGGGCAGTCCAAAGGGTCTCCCTCATCCTCACTATAAGTGATCCGTTTGCTGATTCGGCTTCCTGGAATCCCAGAATGAGGCTGTGAGTCAGGAAACATAGAAACCAAACAGCAAGAAGGCAGCTCAGCTGGGGGCAGAGCTTTGGACTTGTCTTGGAAGAGAGAAAAGTAAAACAAAGGCTAGATGGAGCAACGCTCCATTCTGTCCACTTACGTGTTTGTTTCATTATTTCATTTGAGGCATTAATAATAACAACTGTCTTCCAGAGAGTGCCTGAGTTTTCAACATCCTAGTGCAGATCATGTGATCTTCACTGCAGCTGTGTGAAGGTGAAGGTAATCATTTCCATTTTACAGATGAAGAAACTAGGTGCAATGATGTTAAGTGACGTGTCCACATTGTCACAAGTAACTGAGATTTGAATCCAGGACATTGGGCTTCCAGTTGAGTGAGTGGTTTTTCATTATGTGCAGATTTTTTTGAAATATGGGCTGACAACTATGGTGGGGATACAGAAAGCAATAAACAATATGGCAATATCCCTACATAGTGAGAAGGCATTTTCCTTCACAATGTTCTCTCAATCAGAGTAGTAAAAGAGAAAGCCTCAGTTGCTCGCTAATCTATCTCCAATGCTTATTGAACAAGTGCTAATTTTTTCCCTTTTTAATCAAGAAAACAGGCCCCAGGCTCAGAACCTTCAAGCAAGCAATGGTACCTAGCTGGAATACAGCACTGTTTGTTTTCCATTGATTCATAATTATGTTTATCTTCTAATTATGTCAAATAATGCTGAATTTCTGTATCCAGCAGTGGTACAGGGTTTTATTAAAAAAATACATTTATTTAAGTTTAAGAAAATGGTTTAAAGATAATAATATATAATTTGTGGTGCAGGTTATAAGAACAAGGAATGAGAATGTCTAAAGTTTGGAAAGGTTCGCGACCTGCCCAGTTAGCAACTTGGTGAGACCTCACCTCTACAATAAAAATAAAAAAATTAGCCGGGCGTGGTAGCGCACGCCTGTAGTTCCAGCTACTTGGAAGGCTGAGGCGGAAGGATTGCCGGAGCCCAGCAGGTGGAGGCTGCGGTGGCCGGGAGCGGCCACTGCACTCCAGTCTGGGTGACAGAGTGAGACTCCTACTCAAAAAACAAATAAAAAGTAAAGTTTGGAAAGGACTGCATGAAACCCTAAACCAGTGTCCTCTAATGGAAATGAATGCAAGTCACAGATGTAAGCCACACATGTAATTTTAAGCTTTATAGTAGGCACATTAGAAACAAAACAAAAAGAAACTAGTGCAACTAATTGTATTCTATATTATGTATTCATGTAATAAAACCCAATATGCAAAATATTATTTTCTATAATCAAGCTAAAACTATTAATAAATTATTCTACCCTCTTTTGGCACGAAGTCTTTGTAGTCTAATGTGTATTTTGTACTTGTAGTCTGCCTTAATTCATATGAGCCACATTTCAATACTCAATAGCCACATGCCGCCAGTGCTATCCTATTGAACAGCACAGCTCTAATCTACAGTTAGCAAATGGAAGCACATTTATATCCAAGGTCAAATGAGAGTGCTGCCTCTTCTCCTGTTTTGAGTCACTGATGTTACACTTACTTTTGGTACTTTGCCCTGAGATGGTCCTGGTACCCATCCCACCACTTAGCATTGACAAGGCCAGCATGCCCCTTACATCCCTTTTGGCCTGCTGAGTCCCATCATTGTGTTGATATGGCCACCCAGCTCATCGTCTCAGTGATCAGGGAGAGGTCTGAAGGCAGATCAGTGTGACCTAAGAGAGGCCTGAGCCCTCTGTGTTGGCAGCCCAAGGAAGACATAGGCGGTTCACAGAGGCAGACCTGCCAAGCAGGCCTTGCATTTTATGCCAGATGTAGCGAGAGAGGCTGACTTGACCTTGCTGTTCTCAGGACACACAGCAGGATGCTGACTGACAGACAGTGGAATCAGGAGGATGTTAGAGGGGAGAAGCAGGAGGAGAAGGAGGAAGAGGAGGGTGGGGAAGAGAAAAGGAGGAAGAGAGAGGGGTCGGGGGAGGGGATCGGGGAGGAGAAGGGAGAGGGAGGAAAAGAAAGGGAAGAGAAGGAGGAGGAAGGAATGAGGGATGAGGATAAAGAAGGGGAGAGGAGAAAGTAGAGAAGGCCGAAGAGGGGTCAGGGTTCGAGGGGAGGAAGAAGAGAAGAAAGAGAAAGGGAAGGAATAAAAGATTCAGAGGCCCCACCACATTAGATGCTGGGTTAAATGCTTTTTATGCCCCATTTCGTTTTACTTTACAATGACTCTATGAAGCAAGTGTTGCTATTACTCTCATTTCATGACTAAGGAAACAAATCCAGTTTCCATGGGTAAATACAGCGAGTTTAGATCAGATTTGAGGTTTTTGGTCTCAGGAGAGACCCCCTCTCCTCTTTCTAACATTGAGTGTGCGTGGACAGATCCCATTAATCCCTCAGACTTTCCATCTTTAATGGCAAGTCCCCCGATGTTGTGGCTTGAGTCCCCTGGGTGAGCTCTAGTCCTCACCGAAAGTTCAGCCTTGGAGATCAGGCCTAGAGTTTCAACATGGGCAAAGGCAGTTCCTCTGGGGTGAGAGGAGTCAAGCCATCAAGTTTGTTCATCTTGACTAGAGAGGAGAAATGGGACATCAGAAATTCTCTAATTGGAGTCAAGTGACCATCTCCATGGAGCTTTGGGGAGGAGTCACTGTACTTAGATTTGGGGAAAAAACTCCCCCCCACCGTTTCTTTCTTTGTTGTTCACCTCAGAGCTAGTAAGTCAAGGACTGTGGGTACCAGCCTGTCTTAACTGCTTCATACCCTACCCCAGTTTTTCTTTTTGACAACATCTTAGAGCTGAAGGCTCCACATTGGTCCCTTAGTGGGGGGGTCTCTGTGCCTCTTCCAAGCAGTTTTCTCTGAGCCCAGCCAGAGTTCTCTGCAGGAAGAGGCCTGTGAAATGGCTATTTTAATGTAAAAATGTTAAAAGTTTAGCAACTAAAAATATGGTAGCAGTTAAGTTCAGAGTGTTCTCTGACCTTTCACACAGTTAGCCTGTAATTTCTCAGAAAAACTGAAAACAGCACCTGCTGGCTATGCATGATTGCTTAACTGCTTTTTCTGCTTCTGTAAACCCTGCTGGCGTTGCTTGATTGGCTGTTATCTAGGCCACCAGGATGCTGTGGTTTGGCCTGCTGAAACTTGGCGGGCTGTTGTTTTAGCCTACTTAAGGCAGCCCCTGCTGCAAGGCGAGACCCTCGTCTTGGGACTTGCATGTCCGGCGAGTGGTCGCCGGCCGGCTAATAAACCTGGCTAATAAACCTCTCTTTTGTTAACTGCATTTCAGTGTCGGTGTCTGTGAATTAAGTGCTCGGACTCCACTTCAAGGCCTACAGAAGTGTGGTAAGGGAGAGAAAACCAGAATGCCTATTTTTTTCATAGTTTTTGTAGTTGGAATAAACTTTCAATTATTATTATTGTTGCTGCTGTTTTTAATTTCAGAAGTATGCAATTTCTAAGGAACTGATTTTGTGACTCCCTTAAAAAAATGATAGTGATGATGATGGTTGTGATGATGATGGTGGTGGTGGTGGTGATGCTGATGGTAGTAATTATGGTAATAATAGTGATGATGATGGTGAGAGTTACTAACACTTAGAAAATACTTAATCATACTTTATGTATATTTTCTTATTTAATCTCCCAACAACCCTGTTTGGATAGGTTCTATTATGATCTCATTTTACAGATAGAATAGATTATTTAAACTCAGCTTGAAAGATACAGAGTCAGGATTTGGATCCAGGGAGTTTGGTTCTGGAATCTGTGTTCTTAATCTGTTCTAAACACTTCATTGCTTTTAGGGGACTGTGATTTTATTGGCTTATAACAAAAATTAAGTGGTGACAGCAATACTTACAGCTATCATTTATGGAGCAGTTACTATGTACCAGACATTGCATTCCATATACTATGCATTTAATTCTCACAATAACACTTTGAGGTAACTATTATTGACTCCACTTTACAGATGAGAAAGTCATGGTTCAGAAAGATTAAGTGATTTGCGGGAGATTTCAGAGTTACTAAGCTGTTAAGCTTTGGTTGCCACCAAGATTTGCTGAGCTCCAAAGTCTGTATCCCTCACTGGAGCATGAACCTCATTATATCCCAAACCAGCTTTCATGAGGGTCCACCATGTGTAAGGTACGATGCTTCACCTCATTTCATCCTCATCATGACCCCGTGAAGTAGCTCAGAGAAGTTAAGTAAACAGAAGAGTTAGACACCAAACTCAGATCTATTTGCCTTCAGATTCCACTGATTTGTTCATTTGTCCATTGTTGTATCTGTTCCTCTCATAGGCTCGGCATTTATTATCTTCCCTCTGCAGGCTGGGTACTGTTCTGAAAATGGAGATGGGTGGGGAATACCAGTCAAGGGAGATCTACTCTCTGCCCTCTAGCGCTTGCATCTTTCCAATGTCTACACTGCCAAGGTTGTTTTAATAACTGTAAGATACACTATTGCCACACCATCAGTTAATAAGGACTTTGCAAAAAGAGAGGTGTAGTGGATGCTGATGCTTCTTTAGTTACAAGGGCTGCATAATAATCAATCACCTTGTTTTATGCATGAAGAATTTGGTTGATGCTTGAGAATCAATGTAGGGTTTTCTTTTTTCCTTTAAGCTAAATTTGATTGTGATAGACATGCTGCACTTTTTCTTTTCTAGACTGTTCCCAGAGAACTTTGTCAACTGATTTGTGGTTGCTCAGCTGTGGAACAGAGACCTTCTGTTTCTTGTTTTTTAACTTTGCTTGTAAAAAGACTTTTATAAAGATTCTGTATCTCCTTATTTAAGTCCTAGACAATTGATTTTATAATCTTGGTGCAAGAGGGGAATACACCTGGATGTATGGTGAACTCTAAATAAATGCAAAGTCTTCACTGGCTTTCCACAATGCTATTGTAAATCACATGCTAAAAACACTGCTCCAGACTTGATTTGATTTACAGTTGATTCTACTTAACCTTTCTTTACAAATAGCACAAGCCTTTCAAAACAAGTTGAGGGTAACATTAGAAAATCAATAACTGTTCAAAATAAATGAATAGTATGAGTAGTAGTATTATAGTAGTATTACTATTAATTAATAACACACATATCTTGGAAGTCATATACATATACTTGTATATGATATCACATTATAAAAAAACATAATAACATAATACAACTCCCCTTTTTACTCCATACAATGGCAGATAGTAGAGGCATGGATAACTAAAATAACCCAAGATAATTTCTTAATTTGTCTAAATATTTTAAAATTACCACACCACTAACCTATGTTTGAAAACGGATATGTTCCATGGGAAATTTTTTTCAGGTAAGCTCCACGGAGACATTTTGTCTCAGAAAATAACTTGGCATGGTGTCTCACACCTCTAGTCTCAGCAACTTGGGAAGCTGAGGTGAGAGGATCCTTTGGGGCCAGCAGTTTGGGGCTGTCATGCTCTATGATTATACATGTGAATATAACCAATGCATTCCAGCTGGGGTGACAGAGTTAAACCCCCATCTTTACAAAAATCCCCCAAATTAATAGTAAATAAATAAAATGCTAGAAGAACTTTCTTTATTTTTCATTTTTTCTTTCTTCCTGGCTTGTAGACAGGTGCCATCTTCTAAACCAAGTCAGTTCCTCTCTCTGAATGTTGCTTTATGTTCTTTCACCATTACCTTCCCAGAAATCAGAAAAATTGCACATCTTCCTCCCCCAGAATTACATAATATTAGAGTGGGAGGAAACTGCTGAGATAAATTCAGGCTGTCAAATACTCCTTTGAAAACATAATTCTATTATTAACTTAATATTCTACACTACTGGTATCTCTCAGATAGAGCATGGGCGAGTTGACATGTGTGGTTGGAAATAATGCAATAAAGCCAAGCTAATCATGAATTAGAAAATTCTCTGGGCTTCAGTATTCACATCTGTAACATGGAGCAGAAGTGCTTTCCTTACAGGGTTGTTCTGAGGATAAATTAAATAAAAATTTTGCGCATGAGACTGGAAATTTTAATTGTTCCATTAACGGTTGTGATGATGGTGAAGATGGTGTAATCTTCAAGTGACATGGCTTGATTTGATAATGGTCAATGTCATTAGACCATGAATTAAGCTGAAATGATTTAATTTTTAAAAATCTGGATTCTGACACTATTTTGAAAATAGAATCACTCTGCTGAAGTTAAATAAAGATGGCCAAAACTTTGATAACCCAACCTACAGTGTTAAGTCATTGATTCTTTTGAGGTAGAACTTCAAATGTATTTGGCAATGACCAGTCATCTAAATGTATATATGGGGCATGAATGTGTGTGTGTGTGTGTGTGTGTGTGTGTGTGTGAATATTTCATCTGGTTGCAATACATGATTGGAAAACAACTTGGGTGATTGTGCAAAGACATGGAAGTTTTGCAGGAGAATGAGCCACCGATATGATAAATGAATGCCTTGATGACATTGATACATTACAGAAATCACTTGGGCATAAGATTGTCTTAAGCATGTGTGTCCCTATCCTAGCCAGATGTCTACTGGTAGTAACTTTTCATATATGTATCTCCATTGAATACAAGAAGAAAGGAAAGATACTTCACATTTGGTGGAGACCCTTAAAAGAAAAATTATTGGGTTTCAAATATGTACATGTTTATCAAATTACCTCAAAGCTATAAGAAACTCATAACTCTAGTTGTGTATAAAACAGGTAATTTAATGGGTGGAGAATATGGATGGAAGAAAGTATTTTTAAAATTTGCTTTTATTATTTTTCTTTGTGTTTTCCCCTGTGCACCCTATTAAGTGACTGGGTTTAGAAATTCTGGCATCTTTTACTGCATTTGACCTTTGGCAATCATGAAAAATTATGTTTGGGTGAAGGATTGTGATTATATTTCACACTTCCCTCTCCAAATTTTTTTTTGCAAATGAGCAAGCGGCATTAACATAGGTTCATGAAAAGAGCTGCTATTTTTCAAGCATTCTTTTGCCTTTCTAGATTTGAAGACCCATTATCAACCCATCTGTCAGCCTGCAACCAATGGTTAAAATGAAGAACTTCCAAAATACCAAGGAGGAAATTATGCTGAGCTTTACCAGCCACAGCTTAAATTCAGTCTGACTACAAAATATTCCTTTGCCACTTCCCCACTTATCATGTGAAGTGGAAAGTGAGAAAAAATATCGCATTTGAATTACAGATTAGAAGACATTCCTCAAGAAGATGACTAGTGGATTCGTAGATGTCTTTACTCTGACAGATGAAAAGGAGAGGACAGACATGGGTTCGAGTCTCAATTATGCTGCTTCTTAGCTGCATAGCCTTTGGCAATTTATTTGGCCTTGTAGGCTTTTATTTCCTTGTCTGGAATAGAAGAGAATGAATAGCTTGTTTTAGAGGGTTATTGCAAGAATTAAAAAAAGAAGGGATAATCTCCTGGGGACAATATATTTGCACAACTAGGTACCTGATACACAACAGGTAATATTTTCGCCATCAGTTCTTTTTTTTGTTGTTCTTGTCCCTTATTTCTTATAAATTATTCCAAATCAAATATTCTGTGTCTCTGACAGGCAATATTTGAACAGATGCCTAAGTACATGAAAAAGTGGGAAGGTATGGATAAAGTTGGGTGTGTTTGTCTGTTTTTCTGCAATGTGTAGTGTGCACATAGTGTATATTGTGGTGGTAGTGCTTAATGTGTGTGAGGGGAATAGACAGGGAGACACTGGCCAAATGAAACATCACTGCATTCTAGGAGCAAGCTTGTGTTTTGTAAACCTGAGGGTACCAGGGACTTCTGTCCAAGTCCTCCCAAAGAAAGTGATTCTATGTTTTCTTGGCTTTTTATCTCAGTCTGAATGAAATAAATATTTGTAATTTCTACTCTGTCTGGGCATAAATATTAATTGAATCATAACATATGTCATAGGCTTTATTTAGCTGATTCCACTTATTTTTGTCAGTCTTATCCTATTTCCAACATATAACTGGTAGAACTTCACATTGTCAGTTTTTTGCAGTGGGAATTTTTGGGCATGTGGGTTCCCTCTTTCCAGGGATGTTCTTTTGCAAGTGCTGCTGTGTGTGACAGGAGACAATGGCAGACCTGAAAGTCAGAGAAGCAAGTCGTGTCCTAAAGAAGGGCTTCTCAACTTTGTGTGCCACACAGTTTGTAGGTATCTTGTTGGCATGTGGACTCTGATTCAGTAGATCAGAAAAAGGGTCTGAGAGTCTGTATTTCTCTCTCTCTCTCTTTCTCTCTCTCTCTCTCGTCCTTTCTTTCTTTTTTTTATTGAGTTGGAGTCTCACTCTGTCGCCCAGGTGGGACTGCTGTGGCACACTCACGGCCACCCCAGCGTCAACTTGCTGGGCTCTGGCGATCCTTTTGTCTCAGTAGCCGGAACTACAGGCACGTGCTACCACGACCAGCTAATTTTTTTTTTTTGGATTTATTGTAGAGATGAGGTCTCTACAATAGTTGCCCAGGTTGGTCGCAAACCCGCGGACTCAGGCAATCCTCTCACCTTGGCCT
Source organism: Tarsius wallacei (assembly GCA_963574415.1). Classification (NCBI taxonomy): domain Eukaryota; kingdom Metazoa; phylum Chordata; class Mammalia; order Primates; family Tarsiidae; genus Tarsius; species Tarsius wallacei. The sequence continues at coordinate 16,512 of CAUYQG010113532.1, forward strand.
CCCAAAGTGCTGAGACTACAGGCTGAGCCACTGAGCCCAGCCAGAGAGTCTGTATTTCTAACAAACTTCCAAGGGATACTGGTGCTGCTGGTCAACAGACAAACTTTGAGAAGCAAGTCCTAGCCTGGGAGGAAACTCCCTAAATAAAACTTCCTTGTCTACTCCAGCTTTCACTGTTATCTCTCAAAGGCCTTCCCCACGTTATTTTGCATACATTGCAATGCTGTCTCATTTTCATATGGTAGGTTTCGTTCTGCCGGTTCAATTTTGAGATAACTCTCTTTGTACTTTCTCTCTTCTAATATTTGTTGGGTAATTTCTATATACCAGGTACTGTGCTAAATGCTTGTATGAGGTAGTCTCCTGTAATTCTCAATGATAGGGTAGTTACTACTGTTATCATCAATTAACAGGTGAAGATACAGAGGCACATAGAGCTTAAGAGAATTGCCAAGGGTCAACCAGCCAGCAAGTCACAGAACCAGGACGCAAATGTAGTCTTATTCTAGAGCCAGGGTCCTCGATCACTAAGGGTTTTCTGAGATTGTGCCTCACTGGGACTGTGTCAAATATGTTTTTATATTCCTGCAGCACCAATTCCAGTGTTATACCTAAGTATAAGCAGCTAGTAAAAAAAAACTTTTATAAAAATAAGGAAGAAATACATACAGTCTTCCTATTTTTTCCTAATTAGCCACTTAATGAAACCCGTGGAGCTGAATATCAGAGGAAAACTAACATTATCAGACAAATATCCAATAATATGCACTTTACCAAAATGCATATTATTAGAATCTGGTTGTGAGTACTTATGCTATAGGGGCACCATTTGCTCTATGGTATATTAAAATCTGTTATAATGAGGTCAAATTGTGTGCCATATTGTGTCCTGTTGATAAGAAAACAAAATTAGCTACTAAAAAAAGTAAAGATTCTACATAAGATATTCTTAATCACAAGGAGGACCCAGATTCCACACAAATTTGCAGAAATTAGTCACAGAGATGTAATAATCTTGTACCAGTTTGAAGTGCCCCTGTTAATATTATTCCATTTTTTAAAAATCTTTTTTACTATTGTGAAGATGAAGCCAAATAGAAAATGTCCAGAGCACAAAGAAAGCAGCACCCTTTTCTGGAGGTAAGTATGCCACATCTTGGTTCCATAATTCATAAGCCGCCCTCATTCAGTTTATGCATCATGGAAAACAGTGTTGAACCTATTGGAAAACACTTGGGAAACAAACATCTTGCAAGGGCTTTCTTCTGATAATTTTGAGAAAATGTGAAAGCCAAATTACAGTACCTGTTAAAGTAATGGTGTTTAGTTTGAGTTAAAAAGAAATACACACTTTCAATAACAACAACCTTTTAAAAGTGTGTTGGAAATATGGGATAGTTGAATCATACAAAAGTAGAGATGGTTTCTAATTTTTTTTTTGGTAATGAGAAAATCACTGAGTCAAAATAAACTTTATTAAATCTGTCAAGTGTCCTGGGGAGTGAGTGATGGCCTTATTTTTACGTATACATAAAGTTGTTGGCTTGTGTTTAGGACTACATGGTATAAAAAATACATCTCTTTGGACATTAAAATTGCTTCAGTTCAGAAAGAGCTCTCACTGTGAAGATCCTGATGAGATAATGTGTATTCCTGTGCTTATGCCTCTTGATGATGTGGCAGATTGACTGCAGGTTGGAAATGCCTTTTTTTTCTTTCTCTACTTCTTGTGTGTGTGTTTTAGGTTTCTTTTTTCCTTTTTTTGGTAAATGCATATTTTTAAATAGTAATGTGTCAGATGAATATACAATGCACTCTACTATGTTACTAGTTTGGAATGACCAGGATTGGTGTTTGGTGTTGTTTTGGTGCCACACCCATGCCCCACACCCTTTTCAACCTTCCATAAAGGATTCAAAGTAATGGCTCTCAACACAGTGCTCCTTTGAAGCAATTTATGAATTCTCAATTTGGAACAGAGGCTGATTGAGTCTGTTTTTCTGCCTTAATATGGAGCTTTTCTGACTGCATGCAGGACAGTGGTAGAAAACATTCTTTGGGAATCAGTTCTTTACCATTTCCCTGTGTCTTTGCTTTTCATCCTTTAGAAGTCAGTAGAGCACAGAGGTTAATTGTTCCAGTCCTGAAGACACTTCTGGGTTCATCGTCACTGACTCATTGTATGACTTTAGCCGAGATCCTTACACCCCCTAAGCTTCAGTTTTCCTCACTGTGAAATGGGGTTACTACCTATCTCACAAGACTGTTATGAGAATTAAGTGAGATGAAACATAAGAAGCATTAATTACATGCCTGACATATGGTAAATACTCAAGATATGTCAGCTGTTAGTATTATTATTTCTAGTTGTAGCAACCAGAGGCCAGAACAGTTTAATGAGAACTGCTTGTCAAGAATGAACTCCCAAAGCAGATCACTGGTGGCAGAAGTAAGGCCTTTCTCAAGTGAGACCATGTATGCTAAATGCCAACCTATTTGACTGGAACAGGAAAAATCCCCTACCTTTCATGACCAGGGATTGACTGCAACTGAATCTAACTAGTGTGACACCATTTTAATAAATACTGATGTTTGTATTAGGTTAATACTTCTTAGAAGCTAAGCAGCAGCTGCCCAGCTGAATTTCTTTTCCTTTTGAGACACTTGAGTGTACTGTGAGCCTGGCTTTTGCTGGTATTTCTTTCCACTTTATTTTGAAGTCTACATTGCCATTTAACTCCCCACAGGCTGTGCCTGGCTTCAGATTTGTATTGCTCTGAGCAAAGAATAGCTATTAAAGTATTTTTCTGAGTCACATCTTTAGTTGTCCCAGGGCACTTAATTCCATGCATTTTGGCAAAGGAATGTAGTCATTCCCAGATGCTGCTGTGTTTGCTAAATCACCTGCGTTTTATAAATACACATACATTTTCTGCAAGACTAATGGGACTTTCTCAAAACTGTGAGTGTGATTCTAAAGAGATTTTGATGAACTTTGCTCATAAGAAAGTAATGCAACACAGAGCTTTCTTTTTCTAATATTCGCCAACTTGTTTCTCAATATGAAATTGTTGTGAGGATGAAATTCACCTTGACTATTAGAGAGCTCCTAGCTCAGTTAGGCCTTATAATAGCTATTTATAAGAATGAATGAGAAGACCTTTCAAATAAAAATTCATAATGCATTTTTAATACTTTCAAAATGAACAGTCCTCCCCTTTCCCTTCCCCCCAATGCCTGGCACTTGAAGCTAAGGAGAAACACCAGAGTATTCTTCCTTAAAATAACAGAAAATAGGACTTTTTTGTTTGTAGATAGATATGAGGAACCAACCTCAAAAACAAGGAGAAATTACTTATGCACTTCAAGTGAGAACTGGGAAAATTAGCCAGACAATTCAAGACAATAAAAACCAACAGAAACAAATAACCAGTAAACATTGTTGATTGTTCACTTTCCACCATACCTCGAGTATGTTTCTAAACACTGGAAATATAGTTGGGGACAAAAGCAGATAAAAATCCCTGTCCTTCCAAATGTACTTTCTTGTGGAGGAGACAGACAGTGAACAAGAAAAATAAGTGAAGTATGTGGTGGCTTGCCTAGTGTTATGGAGAAGACATCATTCAGGAAAGGATAAAAACCAGGTATATTAGGAAAGTGGATGCTAAAATTCTAGATAAGTTGGCTAGAGAAAACGTATTTAGAAGGTGGATTTTGAGCAAAAGCCTGAAGAAAACAAGAGCCAGCCATGTGGATAACTGGAAAAGAGTCTTTCAGGCAGAGGGAAGAACGGACAGAAGAGATCTGAGATGGCAGCAAGCCTGGTGGGTTTATCAACCTAGAAAAATAAAGATCTTAATTTATTTGCTTAAAATTACTTGCACAGTTTTTCTTCATCTTTTGGGGCTCTTTATCAGATGTGGTAACAAATATACATAATTTTTCAAACATACAATTTCCCCAGAGAAACTGGATTTGAGGGAAGGAAGAGACCAGGAGGAAATTGTGGTTGCACTTTAAACAAGAGGTGACCATGACAGTCTGGATTAGGGAAGTGGCAGTTGGATTCAAAGAAGAGATAATGAGAGGATGGATTTAACTGGGTTTAGTGAAAGGTTTGATTTAGAAGTAGGGAGAAGGTGTTGTAGGAAACACACAGGTTTCCAGCTGGGAAGATGGTAGTTCTATTTATTGGAGGCCCAACTCTGAGAATCTGTGATTCTAGGATTCCTAACAGGAACAAACTCGACCAGCTAATCATGTTGGCTTGGTGGACCTGCATTATAGAACTATAGAAGTTCTGGAATGCAGACAGGTTAGGACCTTGGACAGTTATTTCCTTAAGATACAGATCCTAGGCTTATTTACTCTGCTAAAATTATACACCAGGAAAAGAAAAGTGTCACTGTATTTCTAAATCTTCTCTTTGGTTAGGGATGGTTAAGGAACACTTCTCATTTATTCATTTAGAAGTCTTTTAGTTGAGAGATCTTCTGATGGTCAGAATACCTTATTAAGTTCTAGAGAGTTCTCTCTGACAGCCCTTTTCCCATTTACCCCTAAAATATGAGGATCTTGAAGTCCTCATTTCCCTTCTCACACCCTCTCTCTCTGCACATTCTCATCCACTCTCATAACCTCGTCTGAATTTCAAATCTACACCCCAACTCTCTGCCATTTTTCGCATAGATGTCCCATGTGCCTCTGACTTGATTTGTCTGAAAATAACCCAAAATCTCTCTCCTTACACCTACTCCTTCATCAACATGTATCTGCTTGGCTGAAGACAAAATCTCACCCTTCATGCTGAAATGCCAACAGCCTTCGTAAGTTCCTTATCTCTACACTTCCCTCCTGCCTTCCTTTGAGATAGTGAAAGGTGGGAATGACCAGATTGGCCCTGGATCAGCCAGATCTGGCTTCGCTTCTGGCTCAACCATTTCCCAGCCATGTTACTTACCTTGGGCTGCATTTGAAATAGGAATAAAAACACTTGACACATAGGATTTCTGTGAGCTTTACGTGAAATACTGCAAGTGAAGCATTTAGTGTGTGCCTGGCAGGTAGTAAGTGTTCAAAAAAGAGTTGACATTATGATAGACTCTATTGCTCTCTCTCTAGTCTATTGTGATTGCCTCCTAATAAACCTCCCTGGCCTCTATTACCAGCAAATTATTTCACTGTTAACATAAGCTTTTTAAAACATAGACTTGGCCGGGCTCAGTGGCTCAGCCTGTAATCCTAGCACTTTGGGAGGCTGAGGCGAGTGGATTGCCTGAGCCTGGGGGTTCAACACCAGCCTGGTTAACATGGCGAGACCTCGTCTCTAAAATAAATAAAAAATTAGCTGGGCATGGTATCGTGGGCCCGTAGTTCTGGCTACTTGGAAGGCTGAGGCGGACGGATTGCTGGGGTGGCTGTGAGCATGCCACTGCACTCTAGCCTGGGTGACGGAGTGAGACTCCAATTCAAAAAATAAATAAAACACAGGCTTGCTAATATCCTTTTCTTACTCAAAACTTCCATTGCATAGATAAATGCCTTAGAATTCATCTGGCCTTAGGAATTTTTTATTTTATTTTTTTGAGAAGGCGGTCAGAGATCATTTATAGCATGTAAAAATCTATACTCCACAATTTAACAGTCTACTACTAAGTCCTTCACCTTTAAATTTCTCACCCTTACATGCATTCACATACCCTCATTCACACACACCCACATTCACACACACTCCCTTCTGCCCTCTTCTATTTCTGGTCCGTTACTCCCGTTCTTCTGTCCTCATAGAAGCTTCCCACCATATTTGCCCACGGAAACCCAACTTTTGTTCTCATAGTTGACATCCTCCTGCTTCTCCAAAGGAAATACAAAAAGTTTCCAAGTTTCTCTGGGTGGAATCATTTCAATTCCTTGTCCTTTCTTACTATACAGCCATTTGCTTTTCTTTCCATATGCCCTTGGCACAGTGAACCAAACACCCCTAAAGCCAGGATGCTCTAGGATTCAGGGATTAGCGCACTTCTTTGCACGTAATAATTTCTCAATTCAACTGTATGTAGGATTCAGTTAGGAAGATTTCAGTATTTAAGCATTGTCCACTTGCTGCTCCCTGTTCACAGCTTACTCTAAAACTGAGTTTGAGAATTGCATGTGCATTGTCATCTGTTTTACAAATTGCCAGCAAGCAAGATGTGCCCAGCCTTTGTGTCACTACACCTTACATTTATTTCCCACCCGTGAGCCTTTTCAGTGAGAGTTGCTGCCTGACAGTGTAAACCAGAGATTAAAAACTGGTTCAACCAGTTTGACTAGATAAAAAGAATGGATTTAGGAGTGGAATGAACAGTGGAAATGGATTGGATTGTCAAGAGTCACACGTTTCTGAGGCCCACCTTTGTCCTGGTCAATATGTTAACCAATGATTGGGAAGATTTAGATAACATGTTTTCTTTTTTTTTTTTTTTTGAGTTGGAGTCTCACTCCGTCGCCCAGACTGGAGTGCAGTGGCCGCTCCCGGCCACCGCAGCCTCGACCCGCTGGGCTCCGGCGATACTTCCGCCTCAGCCTTCTGAGTAGCCGGAATTACAAGCGCGCGCTACCACGCCCGGCTGATTTTTTTGATTTATTGTAGAGATGAGGTTTCGTCTGCCCAGGCGGGTCTCGAACCCACCGGCTCAGGCAATCCGCTCACCTCAGCCTCCCAAGGTGCGGGATTACAGGATTACTGAGCCCGGCTGATAACATGTTTTCTATGTATGGAATGTTGTGGACTGATCTGACATACTGTTAAGTACTGTGATGACATGGGTTTAAGAGTCAGACAGCTGTTCCTTTTCTTTTCTTTTTTTCATATTTGATAGCAGCTTTTTTTATTGGTTACAAAACCTGAGCCCATTTACAAAATTAGGAACACATTCAGATGCCTCTTTTGAAAGATTGTTTTAGTCTTTAACTGAGTTTAAAAAAAATAAAAACAATGCAATTTTAAACACTGTTTTGAAAGCTTAAAAGTGCTATACTTAGTTTCTTTTATCTACGAAATGGTGCGATTCCAATTCAAAACTGGTAAGATCACAACAAATTTAATCAAGCAAATGCATACATATGTCTGCACTAATTGATGCTAATGTTCACTTAAATGTTAGCTTGCACTTTAAAGCACAAGAGGAGATAGGAATCATCAGAGTAGAGGCCCAATTTTAATCTTAATGTGAGCAAAATTTGAAAGATAACTGTCAGTTAAGTATGGAGCGTCCAGAAGAACCTAAATTGGAAGGGATACAATTCACAATATCAAGAAGATTTGGACTTTAAGGGTTTCACTGAAGTTTGTGACCTTAATTAGCTTTGACTTTGTTATTCCTACTTTTTAATGACAACACAGTTTCAAAAATTTAGACTACAGTGTCTGAACAGGATGCAGTTACCATATGAAGCTTTAACTCAAAATTTGGATAAAGAAAAAAAAGGCACAATGAACTTCAACTCAATTTTATGTGCACAAGAGTTGAAAAATCTGAGCCACCTTAAAGAGAAATTAATTCTAAAATTTATAAAACCTATAAATAATCAGAGGCCAAACCACTATATTAAAACAGATTCTCTAGCAAGTAAAAATCTTGAAGTTTAAACATACGCCTGTATCCACTTTAGATATAAGACAAAACTCACTCTTTAAAGTGGCTCTACATTGACAGATATATATATTTGTAATGAACGCACACCTGCTATGTGTTTTTTATCAGGGAAAACACCCCAGCTGATTCACAAAGCTCTGATGGCACCTGTCTCATCTTCATCACAGTAAATACACCCCCACTGGATAACTAAATTAGCTCGGATTTTCTATCCTTTCACATCAATGCACTGGGAAATTATACCCAGTAAACAAAAGCAACAAAATCATTTTTGTGACAGCACAATTTAGTTTAAAAATTTAAATCCCTATTCTTTCACTAATAACTGGGTCAGATAATTTGCCAAAAGCAATGAATCTACACAGTAATACCAGATTTTGGAGAATTGCTTCAAGATCACTGCAAATCAGACTTGTGTTAAATAAACTGCAGATTACTCCTCTACAGAGATCCCTGTCTGAATCTTTTAATATGTGAAGATGTTTTTAGAGCAGGGTCTGAATTAAATTTCCCAATACTCAAAGAATGAAGTCTTATGACACTTCTAAATAGCTGCTGGTTTTTGTCAACCACATTATCAGAAACACTGGTTACTAAGTAAAAGATATTTTAAGACTAAGTTACAGTAAACATGAAAGCTCCACAGTTTAAACCCAATATAAATCAACCATATCCAATTATCAAACTAAAACAAAAAATATTAACTCCTGAAAGCTGAAAGCAAGATTTTTTTTAAACATCACCAACAGGTATTTTAGATCTTTGCAGTTTTTGTGTTTTTCGCTTTTTTTCCTTTATAGTCAGGGACTCTTGCTTTCAACTTAAACAGAAGTTCAAGTCTGTAACAGGTTGCAGCTCAGGTAAAATACCATGCACAGCATCTGGTTATTTCAAAACAGCAGGAACACACAGGCTGAAGTGAGGTGTCAACTAGGGCTTGCTGTTCTCAAAAATTAGGTATAATGGCAGAAGCATTACCACCCATATCTAAAGTTCTTCCTCCAACCCTGGTTTCTGAGGCAGATAAACACATCAATTACTGGTAGATGAAATTACAGTTTTGAAAAACCTTATCTGTTTAATCGATAACCAAACTTCTTGTTTCTAAGTTACTTTTGTTGTGTCAGTTCCACCAATGAAAACTGTACTTGAAAATCTATTCTTCCACAGAAAGAACATGAGAATGTGTGTGTGGAGGACAATGACGGAGGCTCAGATCCCACTGCACCTCTTTAGCATTCCAATGTGTGTAGGCATCCACGGTGCGTTTTCCAAAGGAGTGTCAGTGGCCAGTTGACATGCCACCACTATGGAACATTCTAAACTGGAGACTGCAGTTGTCAGCGTGTGGCACCAGGGCACAGGGGAAACTTGGGTAGCTGAAATCGTTAAGGAGAATTCTAAAACAATTTAGGAAACCAGGCATGTGCATTTACAGTCCATGTGATAATGACTTTGGGCAACTGCAAAGTGACTGAGACATGGCTTGCTTTAGAAGCATCAAAACAAAGAGGCATGTGTGTTTCAGAGCCTTTTGTTGCTGCTGTTGTTCTTGTCATTTGGCAGCCATCTGGTGGTGCTTCATATTGAATGTGGAAAAGATGCTGCATTCAATCAAAAGTTAAATCCTTTCGTTTGAAGGTTGGCTGTTGGGTCAAGATTGTAAGTGCCTCCCTAGGCTGCTTCAGGAATGAGGCTGGGATCTTCATCGATATCATCACCCGAGAAATACTGACCTGATTCCAAATGCTAATTTATATATGTCTTCATGTTCATGCTGCCGCAAAACTTCAGTTTTCTCCAAACCTCCACATTCCTCTATTATTTCAGCTATTGTGCTTGCTTCATCACCAGCCATTACTGGAATGTTCTTTAGGCCATCTAGAACCACCTGAACCACTTGAGAATCTCTTACTGGCAGTAAATTACACAACAGTGGTATTACATTCTGCTGTATAAGGTACTCAACCTGATCTTTTCTGCCACTTATTGTTAAATTGCTGATTGCCCAAGCAGTTTCGTGTTCCAAAATCTCCCTTAGCAAGCTGATAAATACTCATAGGGATTAATCCAGCGTCTATTACTGCTTGGACTTGTGGCTGGTTGCCTGCTGTTATGTTGGAAAGGAACCATACTGCTTCCTTGTTTATCTTCTCTTTTGAGTGTGATAAAAGATTTGGGAAGTATGACAGGATGTCACAATTGAGAACCACCTGGGTCTGCTCATCCATGCCAGTCACTATGCTGCCTACTGCTCTGAGTCCTGCTGTTTGAGCTTTCACTTCCTGGTGGCTCAGAAGGGGCACGAGAGATAGCACAACCCCTGAATCAATAACCATCTTTATCTGCTCATCTGCCAAGGATGACAGAGCCCAAACAATGTCTACGAGAATGTTTATGTCTGTATGGTATATGAGGACAATAAAGCTGCCCAAATCTCCTGAACTGTCTCCATAGGTGGGGGATCCTTAGTCCTGCTGAGATTGACAATGACCCATGTGACTTTCCAAAGGAAGGTGATGGGAATGGAGGGATTGATGGGGGACAGAAGAGGTTTGACAACTCCCAGGGATATGACATAATCTCTACATTGAGGACCATCACCTATGATGTTTCCCAACGCCCATACTGCTTGTTCACAAACATTTTGATGTGGTGAACGAAGAAGTCTCAGAAAAAGAGGTACTGCATTAGATTGTACAACAGCTTGAGTCAGTGCAGAAGCTTGTGATGCGGTATTATTTAATGCCCAAGCAGCTTCAGACTGTAATGAAGGATTATCATCCCTTTCTAGACATCTGACTAGAATTGGTAAAATCCCAGACTTTATTAGGTCATCAATTGGTGGGTTTCTGTCACTAGATAGCAGTTTTCTTGCTGCCTGGACAGCACTCAACTGGCCCCTGGGCTATCACTGGGGGCATTCTGCAATCTGGCTTCTAGTGTCACACGTTGTGCTTTAAAATCAGCGCCAATGTCTGAATCTTCTCAACTTTCTTCTTGGGGACCATTTCTCCTTTTCAACAATGTTCGTCCCTGTTGTCCTTCCGCAGTGCCGCTGTCAGGTCGCATCTGTGTCTTCGCATCGTTTCCACATTGCGGCCCTGGTTCGTGAAGCCCTAGCAGCGGGGCTTCTCTGGGCTGGGGTTCTCGGCCCGGCTGCGCGCAGCTCCGGTGGTGGTGGCGAGTCTGAAATAGAGTTTAGTATAAAAGAAAAAGAAAAAGTTAACTTGAAGCCTCAGTATCTTTCTTCCACAGTCCAGCCTTGGAAAAGCCACAAACCACATTGTTTTTATTTACTTCACTTTTTAGCAGGTTTCCATATGAGATCTTTGTCTCTGACCCCTAACAAAGTATGCTTCCTGGTGAAGACAACAGGGAACATGAGATGCAGACCTTTGTGGTGTTCCCGTGGGCTTTCCAATTAAATTTCTTGTGAGTAAACTGACTTTTTCCACGAGTAAACAGAGTTTGTTTGCATATTATTTTCTGTTAAGCTTTTCCCCACCATCCCGGGCAGGGTGAACCTTGCACTTCTGCCTTTAGTCACAACACTGAAGAAGCCCCAGTTACACCTGGGAGCCATAAGAAGCGTATCTAGGACAAGTTATCTCTCTTCACTATCTGTAATTGATCGCTAAGCAGGGAGAGCTTAGGTATTAAGTGGGCTAACAGGTACAGAGGTGCAAGCTGAGTGTGCCACATATTGATGATGAGAAAGAGGAATGAGGAAACATGGAAGAAGGAAAATCTGGAAGGCTGGAGAGGCTGGTGGGAAGAGGTTCCAGAAACAGAAGAGTAAGTTGCTGCTGGCAGAGGGTGGATATGAAATGGGGGCCTGGAATAAAGAATCGGTTGTCTAACGAGCTTTTATTTATTGATATTTATCATCCTTTTTCTGTGTGACATGCAATGCAAACTTTCCCAGCTCCCATGAAATATTCTGTGTATCTAAGACTCAGCTTATACTTGTGCGAGTGGATTCTGTGAAGTGCTGGCACTTGCTTCAGGGTGGCTGCTCAGTCACATGTGGGCTAGACAGTGAGGATTGACCATACATGTGCCCTGCTTTGTAGCTGGGATTCATTTATTGTCCTGCATTAATTATTGGAAAGTGCTCACTTTCACTTTCAAAAATTTATTTGCTTGGATGATAAATGATAAAGCCACACAAAATAGATTTTATCTGGCTGTATTTTGAAGACCAAATTTTATCCTTAAATTGCCTACTTATCTCTATCCCTGAGATTGTGGGCTCCCTGAGGGATAGGACTTCATCTTCATTAATACATTCAACATTATGTATTGCATTCTGTACATGTGTTAGATGCTGGGATCCAATGAAGAAGAAGACATGGTCTCTGCAGTCCAGGATCTTACAATATGGTGGGGGAGGCTGATATGTAACCAAGCAAGTATAAATCAGAAAAAAAGACTCACAATAGGGTTCTTCTACCTCAGCACTCTTGACATTTTGGACTGTGCTTCATTGGATATTTAGCATTATTTCTGGTCTCTTGCACTAGATGCCAGTAGCACCTTCTCCGGTAGTGATGACCAAAAATGTCTCCAGACATTGCCAGGTTCTACATCTCACCACTCACCCCCTTGCCACCATTGAGAACTACTCTTAAAAGTCTAGACCAAAGGCATCATGGGATGAGCACTTAACCCATGCTTGGGTGGATTTTTTATTAATCCTTCATTCTCAATACCTATTCCATGCTTTAGATGGGTGAATAAATTGCATAATAATCATGTTATTCTTCAGGATTCTTGTAATGAAGCCTAGTAAACTAGGGAAAAGTTTAAAGTGTGGGTCTTAGGCAAAATTTAGGAAATGAATTTCACTCTCAATCATTGGCCCCAACATTGTTTCCAGAAACACCCTCTGTAACCCCAAAGGGGCTTGCTCTCCAAATATCACTGGGCAGATTTTCTACTAGTTATTTTCCTGTTAATAAACACTGACCGTAAAGCACTTTGACAAATACAAGGTGCCTGTAAATGCTAAATAGTCATTATAAAGCCACATAAACATTTTAGATTCCATTATTCCTGGCAGGGAAATAAAAGAGCCCACCAGAATTAAGAAGAAGAAGAAGAAAAAAGCCCTGACATTCAGCTAATGGCTTTTACCCACCAATGAACCCACCTGGTGGCTCAAAACATAGTAGGTCTTTGAAGTAAATGTTTTTTGCAAAAGATCATTAAGTCTTTCTCAATTTGGTGGAGGCATCCTGTCCCCAAGTCAGCTATTATTTTAATTTAAATGAAGACAAGAAAATTCTCAGCACAACCCACTTATTCCTTTTACACATTCTCTGTCCTAAACCAGACTGACATAGAACAATGGGATGGCAGAGCTGACTGGCAAGATGAACCTGAGTCACATGATGGTTTCTCTTGGACATGATGAAGGTTTCCATGAATGAGTTGTGTGATTTAGGCAAGTGATAACGTCTCTGGGTTTCTATTGGTAAAATAGCACAGAAAGTAATGATTTCAAAGCTGCTCTCAGCATTCACTCTGATTCTTTTATTTACAGTTGTACATCCTTAAAAACCCATGAAATCGAGGGGTTCACAGCATTAATTTTTATTTTGGAAGTGGGAGGAAATGGCATACAAAAACTCAGCCTCTCAACAGTACTGACAGGGTTCATTCATGAGTGTGATAAAACCTTGCAGAGCGGAGTTCTGAGGTTGGCAGCCACATAGAACGGATGGGCAGGTGTTGCCTGCTCAGTCTGAGTTAATTCCCAACTCTCTCCTCACCTGTGTTGCCTGCTATGATACTCTGTTGATGGAAACATGACCCAACTAGTAGTCCTGGGTTTTGTATTATTGAATCTTCCAGTAATTCTCTGAAATCCCCTCCTTTTCCTAAGATAAACCTTCCCAGTGACTGCAGACAGACCCACTGATGTTATTTAGAAGCTGCAATTAATAAGATATTTTTCCCTAATGGATCCATTGTACCCCTAATCGCCAAATCGTAATTTATTTGCTGATTTCCTGAGATCCATTTTATTTGCAGCACTCTTAAAACACACACAAAACCCAGAAGAACAGCAGCTTTTTTGCTTTAAGTTTACTGCTAAACTTTAGGAGGAAACCCCCCTAAAACCTCCTCCTTCCTTCAATTCCTTCAGGAAGTGTCTCATTCTCAAGTCTTATTATAAATGGGAAAGCAGTCTTAGGAGGCATCTGGAGGTCTGAGTTCATAAAGAGAATATGCACAAAGGCAGCAGAATATCAAGTTTTCATAACTACACCTTTTCATGCATACAATTCCTGGAGTGAAATCGGCTTTGACTTTGGCTGATATAAGATAGCCTTTCTAATTTAAACCCATCCCTTCACTTCTATTTAGCTGTTGCTCAATTTTTGAAGGGAAAAATGGTTCTTATTTCCCACTTTCACAAACCAGTAAAGATTCTGTATTTCTAAACAAGAGTGATGAGATAGCATTTAATGTCTGACCTCCTTTCCTAGTTCAAGAGCTTTGGGAAAGGAAAGTATTTCTGTTTTGGAGACAGAACTTTAAAATGAGAGGGCAAAAGAGGATGGATGCTTGGGTTAAGTGACTATGCCTAGCACAATGCCTTAGTCAAAGTCAGCAGGCATGGACTGTTATTGCAAGGACAATACTTAAAACAAGAGAGAAGACTGGACAATCTCATAGCAAAAGAGGTAGTTAAGACAGCATGCAAAAAAAATCTACATTAAAAGTGGAATTTTTATGAAAATGAAGGCTTGTTAGAACAATTGGTTCAGTAGGCAGAAGGAATCAACTGGAAAGTTTTGAGTTGAATCACAAGGAAAAGTGTCAGTTCTTTTGCTCTCCCAGGACATATGGTAGCACAAAGAACATTCAGATAAATGTATGGTTGTTTCTGACTGAACACCAAGTGGCTGTGGGGGTCCAAATCCTAGTTAAAGAGCCATGTACACACAAATTGGAGTTTGGAGTTCATTCCTTTAATAAGCACTTACTGAATATCTGCTGTATGTTGGGCTCTCTCCCAGTTAGGGCTAGCTCTTCAGGGAAACAAAACCATTCCTACCTTCAAGAAGTTCATTTTCTTGGATAGGAAACTACACATAAGCAGAAAAGTGAAAATGTGGCATTGTCCTGTGGAACTCAGATCTGAGCGAGGTCAACTTTCCAGCCAGAAAAATTTCATTTACTTTAGAGAAACAAGTTTACATAACATTGCTCACATCAGAAAGTGGTTCATATATAGTCTATCTCAAATTACTTTATATAAGCAACAGTATAAAGTCTTGATGAATTAACTTTATTTTATTAGACATGGTAGAAAAGAGATTTCTCGCCTTGTACAAGTATTCTCTCCTTGTACAAGCATTTAGAAATTATATGAGTTTAGATGCTCATATAGTTTAGAATACAATATTGCTAATTTCCTCTTTGGGGGAAATCTATAACAGAGTCTTTAAAAGGATGGCATTTATTCAAAATTAAATCATCAGTTTTTCTGATTGCACATTTACCAAGTGGCTTCTCACAACCGGAAAACAGATAGACTAGTAACCAATGACTGAAAGGATGCTTCAGAAGTTTATAGATTTGAATCTGCTCTGATGAGGAACAATTATTTATACCTCTTTTAAATAGAAAGGTATGGATTAAAGCCACATTTCACATTTTCAGAGATAAATAAAGACTGTAGGGATGCTGGGTGTACTATATGATGCTGGGTGTACTATATTTTGATTGTTTCCCTCTTACAAAATGATTAAAAGAACAAATGTACAACAGGAAAGTCTTACAATCCCATGGTTATTAGACTCCCTATATAATGTAGTATGCTGTAAGGAAAAGTATTTAAGAAGAATCAGAGTCTAACATTTTGAAATAGCAAGCCCAGACTCTTCTGAGGTGAGGCACTGTCTTAACAGCATTGATGCTTATTGTGTGATTTTCAAAATCCTGATGTTTAAAGCATCATAGTCTTGATGTGTTCCTCCAATACCTACAGATCCAAATTTTTAAGAATGTATATTCTATATTTTTGGGAGTTCTTTTCTATGTTTCTTTTGGAATATGCATTTGTCGTTAGTGCAATCAGTACTAACCACAATTCATGGCACACAGCAGAAACTCAACAAATGTGTGTGGACTGGGTAATTATAACTCAGACCCCATCCTTGAAAAATGTCACTGATTTCATTTTTTTTTTTTTTTTGAGTTGGAGTCTCACTCCGTCGCCCAGACTAGAGTGCAGTGGCCGCTTCTGGTCACCGCAGCCTTGACCTGCTGGGCTCTGGCGATCCTTCCGCCTCAGCCTTCCGAGTAGCTGGAACTACAGACGCACGCTACCACGCCCGGCTAATTTTTTTGATTTACTGTAGAGATGAGGTTTCACCTGCCCAGGTGGGTCTCGAACCCGCGGGCTCAGGCAATCCACTCACCTCAGCCTCCCAAGGCGCGGGATTGATTTCATTTTTAATACTTACTTTAGGAAACTATAGCTGTGTTGGAAATAGTCCTTGTCCTT
>CAUYQG010113533.1:0-27857 GCA_963574415.1 Tarsius wallacei
TCCTCTTTTGATGGACAGCATGGTTGCTTCCAGGTTCTTGCTATTGTGAACAATGCTGCGATAAACATACGTGTGCAGGTATCTTTTTGACAGAGTGATTTGAGTTCTTCAGGGTATATTCCCAGTAGGGAGATTGCAGGGTCATATGGGAAGTTGATATTTAGAGCTTTTAGGAATCACCACACTGCTTTCCACAGAGGTTGCACTAGTTTACACTCCCACCAACAGTGTAGTAGTGTTCCCTTTTCACCACATCCTCTCCAGCAACTGCTATTTTTTGAGTTATTGGTAATGGCCATTCTGACTCGAGTTAGGTGGTATCTCAGTGTAGTTTTAATTTGCATCTCCTTGATGATTAGTGAGGTTGAACACTTCTTCATGTGTCTGTTGGCCGCTTGGATGTCTTCCTTTGAGAAGTGTCTGTTCATATCTTTTGCCCACTTTATAATGGGGTTGTTTGTTTTTTTCTTTTCAGCACTTTTGAGTTCCTTATAGATCCAAGATGTTAGGCCTTTGTCAGACCTGGAGTTGGCAAATACTTTTTCCCAGTCTGTGGGCTGTCTCCCTGCTCTCTTGATGGTTTCTTTGACTTTGCAGAAGCTTGTCAGTTTACAGTAAATTTGTGATCCACCTCTGCGATGGTATAGACCTTAATGAATGCTCTTATAGCCACGTTTCATCACCCTCCCTTGTTTTGTATTATCTTTCTGTTTTTCTTTGTCTATCCTGTATTGTTTATGTTCCTAACATTTATATCTAACATGCTAGTTGGCATATTAGAGATAATAAATATTGATTGGATTTCATTAAATGTCTAGCCCTTCTCTAAAATAAGACACATCCCTTTTTGTAAAAAGCAAATGGAGAACAAACCCTTCCCTTGGGTGATCCTGAGAAATTGATAGCTCCCTTACCACTATCACAGGGAAAAGAAGACTGATGGTGATCCAGCCAAACATCCCTCCTGACCCTCTCTCCTTCCACCTCCTTTACTTTTAGGATAAAGGCATGTCACTCTGCTTCACACATGCCTAGTGAAGCATGTCTTTTAAAAAGTCCAACAGGTTGTATCTCAAAATGTCTGTCCATCAAAAGAATAAAAATAATTCTGTTGTAAAATATTCTGGAAGTAAGGCTAAGAAAATAAAATTTTCAGTCCATTCCCAAAGAACTGGAGAGAAGATGCAATTGCTGGATCTCCATTGCCCATATAAGCAAAAGATGATTAGGAACTGGCGACAGAACCCAGGTTTCCACAGCTAGGAGAGAAAAGGGCACTCCATGAGGCCAACTCTGTGGTTTTCAGTACTAAAAAGAAGTTTCTGTCCTTCAAGAATCTAAGGAATTGGGAGAAAGCTTTAAGGTTTATTAGCAAAATTTAGGATTAAGAAGAGAGATGTGAGTCTAAATCTTCCTCTGAATGACTGCCTCAGAGCTTTGGTAGGTTTAGATATTCACATGCTAAGGCACAAAAGAAAGAATGGCCTATAGCCATAATTTTTTTTAATTAATATTTTTGATCAGTGTATTGTGTGTATAAAATTATTACTCATGTTCTTTGTGTTATATATCATGCAGTGTCTAAAAGTTAAATCTTCCCTTTCTCACCACTCCCACTATAAACAAAAGAATGATCTAAAAATGCTGGGATCTTCTTAAAAAATATATGAATATTTTATTTCAAAGATGTAGGGAACAAGTCAGGATTAGGTACATAAGTTGTCTATGTACAGGTGAAGGTTGGGCCTCCCAAAGGTCCTCACTTCACCTGGTTTAGGTTCAGTTACCCTTGATGAGGTCATGTGCCCTCCTGCTTCCCCGGCAGTGTCCAACTACTGCCAATCCCTTCTTGTAGTATTATGATAAATGTACAAGGTCCACATATAAGTGAGAACATGTGGTCTTCAGTTCTTTGTTTCTGTGATAGATCACTAAGTATGATAGACTCTAAATCCATCCAAGTTGCTGCCAAGTCCATAAGTTTGTCCTTCTTTATGGCTATGTAATATTCCATCATGCATATGTACCACATTTTTTTTTAATCCAGTCCACTTTAAATGGGCAGCACAGTTGGTACCATGATTTTGTTATTGTGAATAGTGCTGAAATAAACAAGCATGTGCAGGTATGTTATTTGCAGAATGACCTGAATTCCTCCAGATATATTCCCAGAGGAGGATTGCTTTGTCATATGGAAGGTCAATTTTTTAGATCTTTTAGAAATCACCACACTGTTTTCCACAGAGTTTGTACTAATTTACACTCCCACCAACAGCATAGAAGTGCTTTTCTCCACATCCTCTCCAGCATTGGTTGTTTATTGATTTATTAATGATGGCCATCCTGACTGGAGTCAGGAGGTGGTTTTGATTTGCATTTCTTTGATGATTAGTGAAGCTGAGCCTTTTTTCATTTATCTGTTGACTGCTAGTATGTCTTCTTTTGAGATGTGTCTATTCGTGTCTTTTGCCTGCTTTTTTTACTGGTCTGTTTGTTTTTTTTCCTTTTGGCACATTTTACTTCCTTTAGATCCTGGATGTTAGGCCTTTGTCAGATATACAGTTTGCAAATATTATTTTCCCATTGTTTGGGCCATCTCACTGCTGTCTTGATGGTTTCTATTGCATTGAAGAAGCTTTTCAGTTTAATGAGGTCCCACTTGTCTGTCTTATCTCTTATGACATGGGCACTTGGGGTTTTGATCAGGAATTGGTTGTCTATTCCAATGTCTATAAGGGTATCTCTTGTGTTTTCAAAGAATCTTATATTAATAGTTTGAGGTTTTAGGTTTAGGTCTTTGATCCATTTAGAGTTGACTTTTGCATATGATGATAGGTAGGGGTCCTGTTTCATTCTTCTACTTGTGGTCAGCCAGTTTTCCCAGCACTATTTACTCAATAGATTTTCCTTTCCCCAGCGATTGGTGGTGGTGGCTTTGTCAAAGATGAGTTGATTAAGAAATTAAGGTTTATCCTGTTCCATTTGTCTATATGCTTATTCTTGTACCAATACCAAGCTGTTTTGATTAGTGTAGACTTAAAGTTTAAAGTCTGGAAGTGTGATACCGCCTGCTTGGTTTATTTTGCTGAGGATTGTTTTGGCTATTTGTGGAAGTTTTTGTTTCCATATGAATTTCTGTATTGTTATTTCTGATAAGAATGATTCTGGTAATTTAATGGGTATTGTGTTGAATCTGTAGATTGGCTTGGGTAGGATGGACATCTTAACAATGTTGATTCTTCTAATCCATGAACATTGAATATTTTTCCATTTGTTTGTGTCATTTTTTATTTCTTTGAGCAGTGTTTTGTAGTTTTCATTGTAAAGTTTTCACATCTCTGGTTAGGAAAATGCCAAGGTATTTCATTTTCTGTGTGGCTATTGTGAATGGGATTGTGCTTTTTATTTGGTTCTCTGCTTGTTTGTTGTTGGTGTATAAGATTGTGACTGTCTTTTGCACATTGATTTTGTACCCCGAAATTTTGCCAAAGTTCTTTGTCAGTGCAAGGAGGTTTTTGACAAATTCCCTTGAATTTTTATGGTATAGAATCATATCATCAGCAAAGAGGGATATCTTAACTTCCTTTTTTCCTGTTTGGTTACCCCTGATTTCCTTCTGTTGTCTAATTGCTCTAGCTAGGATTTCCAACACTATGTTGAAAAGGAGGAGTGAGAGTTGGTAACCTTGTCTTGTTTCAGTTTTTAGGGAAAATGCTTCCAATTTCTGTCTGTTTATCAATATGTTGGCCTTGGATTTATCATAGATGACTCTTACTATTGTGACATATGTTCCCTCTGTTTCTAAGTGTTCAAGGTTTTTATCAAGAAACAATGCTTGATTTTGTTGAAAGCCTTCTCTGTGTCTAATAATATAATCATGTGGTTCTTGTTTTTATATCTGTTGATGTATTGGATTACATTTATGGTCTTATGGGTGTTGAACCACCCTTGCATCCCTAGGATGAAACCTACTTGGTCATGGTGGATAATTCTTGAGATGTGTGTTGGATCTGATTTGCTAGATCTTGGTGAGAATTTTTGCATCTATGTTCATCAAGAATATTGACATATAGTTCTCTTTCTTTGTTGGGTCTTTGCGCAGTTTGGGTATCAGTGTGATGTTAGCTTTATAAAAATATTTGGAGAGAGTCACATCTGTTTCAATTGCCTGGAATACTTTCAATAGGATTGGTATCAGTTCCTCCTTGTATGTTTTGTAGAATTCTGCTGGAAAGCTGTCTGGTCCAGAGTTTTTTGGTTTTGTTTCATTTTGTTTTGCTTTTTTTTTTTTTTTTTTTTTTAGGTAATTTTCTTATGACAGAATCAATTTTCTGAGTTGTTATTTGTCTATTTAGGGTCTCAATTTCTTATTGGGAGGTTGTGTGATGTTAGGAAGTCCTTCATTTTATTTAGGTTTTCAAGTTTGTTTCCTTACAGGTGTGCATGCTAATCTCTGACAATCTTTTGTATTTCTTTGGGGTTTGGTGTGACTTGGTCTTTTGTGTTTCTAATTGTGTTTATTTGGGTTTTTTCTTTCTTTTTCTGGTCATTCTGGCTAGGTGACCATCAATCTTTTTTATCCTTTCAAAGAACCAGATTTTGTTTTGTTGATTTCTTCTATAATATTTTTTGTCTTCTATGTCCCATATTTGGGCTTTTACTTTGGTGATGTGGATTCTTCAGCTGAAGTTAGAGTTTTGATGGTCTTGCCTTTCTAGCTCCCTTAAGTGATTTGTTAGGCTATTGACTTGTGATCTATTTTCTTGATGTGTATGTGTAGAGTTAAAAATTCCCCTCTTAGTACTGTTTTCATGACATCCCAAAGGTTTCGGTAAGATGTGTCTTTGTTTTCATTTGTTTCCCAAAATCTTTTAATTTCTGTTTTGATTTCTGTGTTGACCCAGGAGTTGTTTAGCATTATGCTGTTTAGTGTCCATGTCTTTGTGCATTCTGGGGGGATCTTTTTAGTGGCAATATTTATTTTTATTCCACTGTGATCTGAGAAGATACATGGTAGTATTTCAATCTTATGGAATTTGTTTATGCTTGATTTATGGTCAAGGATGTGGTCAATCTTGGAGTATGTTTCATGTGGTGATGAACAAAATGTATATTCTGTGGTTGTTGGGTGGAGTGTTCTGTAGGTATCTATTAAATCCATTTGGTCAAGTGTCAAGGTAAGGTTCTGGATCTTCTTATTGATTTTTTTGCCTCGCTGATCTATCGAGGGTTGTTAGTGGGGTATTTAAGTCCCCAGTTATGATAGTGTTAGAGTTAATATTCTTTTTTTTCAGTTTACTTAGTAACTGCTTAATAAAAGCTGGTGCTCCTGTGTATATATGAAACTCCTGCTATTTTTTTTCCCCCCCATTCACCTGAAAGTTTGTCTTCTGGCCTCTAACTTTGAGACTGTAGGTGTCCTAAGGAGGGAGATGTGTTCCTTGAGATATCATATTGCTGGGCCATGCTTTTTTATCCAGTTTGCCATTCTATGCCTTTTCAGTGGTGCATTTAGTCTGTTCTCATTCAGGTTGATTATTGAAGTGTGAGAGTTTATCATGAGTCTCATAAAATTATTGTTTGTTTGTTTTTGTCTTCTTTTAACTCTTGGTATATATGTGAGTTTTTAATTTTGCAGTCATGATAAATTATCTGTTGATTCTGTGTTTTCCTTGACTCTTGCAAGGTGCATGGTCATTCTTTTTTTTCTTTCTTCTGTGCTTAATACCTTCTTAAGCATCTCCTATAGAGCTGTTCTGGATACAGCATAAATTCTTAGGGATTGAATGTCTAGGAGTAATTGTAATTCTCCGTCACTGATGAATTTAGTTTAGCTGGGTAGGAAATTCTTGGATAGACTTCTTTATCTTTGAGAATCTTGAAGATTGCACTCCAGTCCCTTCTAGCCCCCACCAGGACTCAGCTTCCGATCACTTTCTCCATGGTCCTCAGTGTCAGTGACCAACCTGTCACTGCAGGTGGTGGTGGTGAGCTGGGTGCCAGGAACTGAGTGGCAGCTGATCTCTGTGGTCTCTCCCTGAAAAAAGCCCTGAGGGTGACACTTGCTTCTGCACATGGGGGGGGGTACCAGATTCAGAGCAGTGGGAGGTGACAGATGCTTCAACAGGGGAACCCCAGGTCCCCTGTTGCTTGTTCCCATGTCCCCATTTAGTTAGACACTCACACAGCCACTTGTACACACACACACACACACACACACAGATTCACCCTTATGCACACTCACAAACTCTGATCAGTTTGTAGAATGCAGAGACTCACAAACTCTGATCAGTTTCACAGTCATCTTGCCAGTCTCCCCTAAATATGTGATTTTTAAAAGGCTCTCCTCAAAAGCATGAGCTTTCCTGCACTGAGAAGTTCCCTTCAGCCATGTCCCTCTCAGCCACCCTGCAAGTCTGCCAATGCTGGGATCTTTATCTTTTTTGTCTACATTACACTTTTCCAACTGTGTAGATGTCAGTAAAGTTTTGCTTATTGAAATGCATTCTACATAATCTAAACCAATCACATAACATTATCCTCCAAACATAAATTCATACCATAACTAAACCTTCACTCTAAATTCACACTAGCCTCAGGCACATACACATGGCTATAGTTTGAGCCACAGAAACAGAAAGCTAGAATCCTAATGTCAAATTCATCATCATGCAAGTCTCCTAGGACAGAAAGGTAAGGGTATGAGAGGAGAGCCACTGAATAGGACTGCCTCTGTGAAAACCACATAGATAGGAATTTTGCCCTCCTTAGAGATTTCATCATTTAGTATGTGCACTTGATTAAACACTTTAGAAGATCATGTGGAAAAATGTGTTATTCCAATGGAAAAACATGTTAATGAAAATTTATTGAGGTTTTATGCATATTCATCATTTAATCGTCACCAAAACCCTGCCAGAAAGGTTCTATCACCCCATATAGACTATAGATTTTTTAAAAATTGATTCTGAGAAGCCATATAAGTTGCATACAGTCACACAGTAGCCAGATCTCCCGAATATAAGTCAGGAGCTTATTATTATGTACTCATACATTATCACCAAAGGAGCGATCAATAATAAAAGTAGGTGCCTGATTGACATATGGTAGAATTTTCAGGGACAGTAGCAGTCCAGTGGAATCCAGTTTGATATGTGTTGAAAGTGACAAGGTGAGGAAAAGCTAAAAACACCAGGGTAGAGGACCTTTTCTCCACCAGCATCTGCCCATTGCCCCTGCATGTGCCACTGGTTCTGAATACCCAAGTCCAATTATGAATGGAACATTCCTCATCTGGCCAGTCCACATGCATACATTTTAGACCCTGATGGCTTTCAATTTTACTTAGCAGCTCTTGAATTACAACCTTGTTAGTTGGTCTCAATGGTTGTTTATATGAAGAATCTTACCTAGTGACAGAATGATAGCCAATGGCCTGACAAAAGTTTCTCCAAAAAAATGTTTTAAGCTGAAACAATTCACAGGATCATAGAAAAGGAAAAAACTTCATTTTTAATGGGATGCCATTTTTATTGAGATCATCTCAATAACTTAGTTACTTTTAGACATTGAAACTACTACAATAAACTATCTTGACACAAAGGCATACAGATACTTGATGCATTCATAATCTAAATTGGTTTGGTTTCAACCACAAATGATTTATCTGTGATTTTTGTAATGGTTTGCTTCAAGAAACATTTTTAAAAATTTTTCCTAAATAATCTGGGCATCTTTGAAGGACAGGTATCCCCACACTGACTTATACTCTTTTGATCCAGAGGCATTCAACTGGCAGGAAATTTGCTTCATGGCAGTCATAGGCCAATTCTCACACAAATTATAACTCATCAAGAAGTTCTGCTTTCTTGGAGATGCTTTTAGACCCTTAATGCTTTGCTAATTCCAACCCTCTGCTTTACTCACATACATGAATGTGCTTACATTTATTCTAAACTGGTTAAATTTCAAGGTGTCAACCAGACCTTGCTATAAGAACATCACTTTAAACATGGTTTATGATAACTGCCAACATTCGTATTCTCTATTCTTAACTAATCAAAGAACCGTCCCACTTCTTATAGTCAAAAAATTCAATGATTATAGCTCAGAAAAAAAAAGCAAGATAACTATGTGTCCACTAATAAAATCAGGAGAAAGAATTATCCAAATATACTCTATTAGGTAAATTCATTTCATTTGGTAAATATTTTGTTCCTATGAAATCTACTGGTCTAAATTTTTCTGAAATTCCAGGATCCTACCCCAAAACTCATATCAATGTACTTCAAAGTTAACCACAACCCATCTGTGTTTCTGAATATAGTCACACAGGTTGTACACTGTACAACCCTTGGGGTATCAGTCACATTTAAAAGTCATAGATGTGAATATTTGTAATCACAATTCATAAATTGGCAAATGGAAGTAAGATGTGGGTTTTTCTAAAACAAGCGTATTATAATTTTCCAACTAAAACTAAGAGTGTTTTGAAGAGGGAGCATAGTTTTCCAATTCACACAAAAACACTGTATAGATTAGCAATGATCCTGTCAGAAACCAATTTAATTCAGTTAAATTAGTTAAATGAATAATTTTATACCATATATAACAAGGGGCAGGGAATCTTTGTTTTTTGTTGTTTGGGGTTGTTTTTTTTTTTTTCCTTTTGGGAGGCACTTACCACAAAGAGAAGAAAGAGTTAACCAAGGACCCACTCATCTCCCAGAAAAGTGACTTAAATCACTGTTTTTCCAACTTAAAAAAAAAGATTCATTGTCATATCAGTTTTGTCACTGCACATTTACAGACCATGGTAAAAGGGTCACAGGGATTTTCTCAGAGACCACTTTATAAATTAGAAAAAAATTGTCCAAATATATTTAATATATAATAAAAAAGAAAAACTACAAAGTAATTTAGTTCCATCTATATCCAGAGAAGACAAAGAGAAAGAGGAACAAGAGAAGGGAGGATGGGAACAGGAAGCAGAGAGGAAAATATAAAGGCAAGAGAGGAAAATAGAGGTACAAATGAACAAAATCAAAGGATATAAGTATGTCTAAATAAAAAGAAAGAGATGCAGAAGAAATGGAAAGGGAGTAAAGAGAGATGAAAAGATCAAGTGAAAGGTATTATAAGTTCTCAGGTGAGTGGTAATTAAACAATAAACTGATTTGGTTCTGTCTTATGTTTTCTTTGACTTGTGGGAGAAGTTACTTTGGCTTGCTAAATAGGTATGACCCAGTCTTCACAGCCCTCTAGCTAGACACTATCCCTGTACTTTCCAAGATTCCTGTATCAGCAGTTTACCAGAAGTGTAGCTATTTTCTTGAGGACAATAGCAAGGTAACCACATAAAATGAAGCCAAACCAAAAATTTAAGAGTAAACTACTTTACCTGAGAGAACTGATAACTGTTGATATGTGGACAGACAAAAGATGGAAATGTTGACATCCTGATTCCATAAAGATGTTGAACAGTGAATAATTAAAACCCTCCACACCTAAGGTATGGCAAAAAGAATACATCAGGAGTCAGTTTAAATTTTTTAAATGTATACAATGTGGAATGGTTAAGTTAAGCTAATTAACATATCCATTATTTGATTTTAATCAATAACTGGATAATAAATGAGTGAGCTATCAAGGAACATCTTGGTCAGATACCATAAAATGATGTAATCAATGTGTACTTTCTTAGGATTCCAGAAGGTATCAGTTTAAATATGAAAAGAACAATTGCCATAGTCATGTCACAGATCATTAAGTTGTCCACAATACCCCACCCCCTCCTAGTGTCAGACACAACACACACAGAGTACCTTCTAGTAACAGTTTATTTCATTCTCCACAGTGTTCCTATATACCTAAGTGTGGAAAAAACTTTGAAGAATCCATGTCCCTGGTGAATGTTGTCATGGAAAACTTCAGGAAGTACCAACACTTCTCCTGCTATGCTGACCCAGAAGGAAACCAGAAGAGCGTCATCCTAACCAAACTCTACAGTTCCAACGTGCTGTTCCATGCACTCTTCTGGCCAACATGCATGATGGCTGGGGGTGTGGCAATTGTTGCCATGGTAAAACTCACACAGTACCTCTCCCTGCTCTGTGAGAGGATCCAACGGATCAATAGATAAAAGCAAAAATGGATGGAATAATTTTCGTTAAAGCTCAAATACTGTTTTCTTTCATTCTTCACCAAAGAACCTTAAGTTTGTAATGTGCAGTCTGTTATGAGTTCCTTAATATATTCTTATACGTAGAGCAATAATGCAAAAGCTGTCCTATATGCAAACATGATGTCTTTGTTATTCAGGAGAAGAAATAACTGTTTCGTGTGAGTTGGTTGTTTTCATAATCATACTTCACTGCAGGAACTAGTACTTCCTTCTCTCCTTCCACCATAATAGGGCTCAGTTATTCATTTGCCAAGCTTGTGGAGGAATGTAGATTATATCCAGGTGATAAACTCTGTGTTCTGAGTTGTCAGATCTCTTGAAGACAATATTTTTCATTATTCTTTGTTTACTAAAGCTACAGCCAAAAATATTTTTTCTTCTTATTCTAAACTGAGCCCTATAGCAAGTGAAGGGACCAGATTTCCTAAAGGGTGTTAAGCATTTTCCTTGTATTTTTACCATATCACTGTAAAGAAGAGGGGAAACCCAGCCAGCTACATTTCTTTCATTATTTTTTATTCATAACTTCAGATTTTTAAAACTGATTTCCAAAATAAGCTGTTTTCAGTAGCCAATTCTGGAATATCTTCCTGTGACTTATGTAGAAAATGAACGTTTCCCCCCTCCCCTCTTCCATTTTAAGACCCTGCTACTGTGTGAAGAGATGATACTTACAAGGCGTTTCATTGCCTGTGAATTGACTGAATGCTGGTTGGTGCTCCATTACAATCTAGGAAAGTCTGTGTTACTAGGATATGCTTGTGGAAATATTTATTTCATTTCAACTGAACTGTTAGATGGTAAAATTAAGATGCTACTTGCTGGAAAAAACTGGTTTCAGGGGTAAATCTGTTGTGGCAAATTAACATGTTGAAATATTGCTCCCTGGGAATTTATGTTTAAATTAATGAATGTGTAGTCTCTCCTTCTGACAAGTGTTCCCTACCGGGATTTTAAAGCTATGTGCACAGAATATTTGTCTCCTCTACATGTTTTATTTTTCTATTTACAATTCCCTTTTTGTTGTTATATTTTATACACAGAATAGACCTTTTTTCTAACATACATTTGAACTGAATAACAGATTTAAAGAAAGCCTTTGTTCACATTGCTGTTTACTTATTGTGCTTGGGGAAAAAATGAGAGATTGGTTTAAAAAAAAACATGCCATCTTTCATTTAATATCAATATCAAAAGGAGAAGACAAACATCTATCTTTCTCATCTATATTTAAGTACCTTTTTGTAATGTAGTATCAAAGTTTTTTAGGTATTGCAAAATTTTACAAATCACTTGTGGGATGAGTGGTATAACTAATCTGATGAAGTGGAAATTATTCTGCAATATTGTAATTCATAGTTTGACTTTTCATAAGCAAATAAATCTGTAGGTTGTAATCAGGACTTCAAACGTGTAATTAAAATTTTTCTTAAAAAATCCAATAAATTGCAAGATTGGAATACTTCTTGCATTCTGAGTTGAGAAGCCCATGGAAGTCCAATAACCCATAATTCACTATATGTAAAGGTATTTTAAGTGATTACAAAGAAAATTAACTTTGTTTTTAACACCCAAAAACATACACACAATGTTGTGAACATTTGAAAAATGTGATAGAAAACTCTTCATTTTTACTTTACCTTTAAAAAAAACACAATTGTAAAGATAATAGAGAAATCTTTGGAACTACGGAGATGAAAATTTGTCAGTTTTAGTTTTCCTTGGACTTGCCTTCAAGTAATCCAAAGGCGAAATATATGTGAGTAAAATTATTAGTTGGTTTTTTTTTACTTCCTCTGCTTTTTAATAAAAATTCCCAAATGATATTTTAGATAATAATGTAGTAATTTCAAAATAATGACACCAAAAACAGATTAGTGACATCTTGAAACCCAAGATAGCAACAGCCCCTTCAAGTAATATAGATGTATACACAATTAATGCTCATTATTAAAGAAGAAAGACATAGTACTAATAATAATGTTTTAAATGCTTTTCATGTGTTCCCTAATTGAATCTTTATAACAACCCTATTGGAGGGGGCAATATTATTACCTCATCTTACAAATGAGAATGTTGAAGCTCAGAGATGTTCAAGGTTACACAAATACTAAGATGATGGAGAGCTGATAAAATAGCTGCAGCTTTCCTGTTTTGGTGACCATGTCTATGGCTTTGGGATTTTTTAGTGAGCACTAAGGGATTCTGGGGTTTGGAAAAGATTATGGGGCGAAAAGAAAGAACATTGAAATGGAAATCAAAAGACTTTTTTGAAGGTATGGTGACTAGGTGACTTTAAGTTTCTCGAGACTTTCGATTTCTTTGACTGTAAAACTAGGAGGTGAGGCCAGTTGACCACCGAGATCCTATTTGACACTGACATTGCATCCTGGGTATGTGAAAGGAAAAATGAATACTATTCTCCAACATTCAGAGCACAGGTCAGATTCTCAAGCAGAATCTGTACCTGTTAATCTATGGATTTTTTTAAAAAGTTTTTCCTCTGATATTCCCCACAAGTCACTTGCCTTTCTAGGGTTCAATGCTTGATTTATATCTACAAGAAGCAGGGCTCTGAGTCACATTATCCAACAAGAATGATTTCCCCAAATGGTATAAACGTCTATGCTTTCAAATCACTTTCATAATCCAATTGGCACATCCCATCTAAAACTTTATTGATTTCCAATTCCCTGAGCTGCAATTGTATTAAAACTCAGAAATGGTAATGCACCAATGATTGCTTGCAAATAGCTATAATAAAATCTATGATTCTGTAGAAAGCCACTGGTGAAACACTATCTGATGGTAATGATAGTGTGGGCAATCATAAAATACCTCTTATGTATATCACATGACATTTAGAGTTTCAACATATTACCCTTTTCCCAAAGCTGTGAATGACCAGAAAAATGATTATGCATGGCATTTATAAAACAAATATTATTTTCGGTATGTCAAGCCATAAGCATCTTACCACATTTCTGTGGGTGAAACACCCTGATGCTGTAACCTCTCCATTGTTATTAACAGAGAGGCCTGTAGGAAGGATAGCTGAAGTGAATTAAAACAATAGTTTTAAAGGAATGATTTGCATAGTTAAATTCCCCTCCACTGTCACCAAAACACCAAAATGAACAATGTGCAAGCAAGCAAGTGGGAAGAGGAAGAGATTAAAGGTTAAACACATTGTTTCTTCTCTTATTCTACTTTTTCCCTCTCCCTTGTAAAGCAGTTCTTCAGTAAGAACCGTCTCACAGTTCTACAATAACCACTCCAATGTAGGTACCACGTGGGAAATTTGACTCAAGGAACAAAGTTTCAGGACTGTCCTGAAAACTTTGTCAGAATGATGTGCATAGCAAGACTGAACAAGCAACTTCTTAGTGGTCTCTGTCCCACCCTTCCATATACTGAGTAATTGTAAAGGATAACACAAATTATTTATCATTATTATTTTTTCCTCTTTTAATCTTTATTTAAAATTGTGGAGTACAATTCAGGGCTAGGTATACAAATATTCACTGTGCAGGTACCCTTATCAATGAGGTGTGCCCTCCCTTCCTCAAGCTGATATCTACTGTCAATCCCGCCTCCCCACCTTCCCACCTCCCTCCCCGCAGTTTCCCACCATTTTCAGTCCTTTTCTTACAGTAATGTGGTAGTTGTTCAAGGTCCACTTATGAGTGAGAACATGTGATACTCAGCTCTTCGTTTCTGTGAGAGATCACTCAGTATTATAAACTCTAATTCCATCCAGGTTATACGACACTATCTTCTCTCTTAAGAATGAGTTTGTGATCACCTAGAAGCATCCTGACAATACATGTGAAAAAAAATAGAGAACAACCATTAGGTGTCTCATCCACTTGAATGGGTATAATATCTATAAACAGTTGGTATGAGGCTTAACTGGAATATGTACACAAAATTCCTAGCACTGTATACAGCATATAATAGATTATTATGTCATGATAACAATAATAGTAATCATTATTACTATGACAAAAAATGATAATTGTTAATAATAAAATATATAAGTAGTATTAGTCTAACCACTAGTATATAGTCTCTTAGAGATAGAATAGGTCTAAAATGTCATTTTACCCAAAACTCACACCCAATGCATAAATTTCTTCTACAACATCCTTAGCCGGAAACATCTAGTGAGAAGAATGATTACTACTTGAATCTTGCCAGTGTTAGGATAGGTCACCACTTAATTCTAGAAAGCTTTCCTAGTAACAATTTGAAATCTGCCTCCCTATAATATCTACCCACCAAACCTACACAAAATAAAATCAACACTCCTGTTGCTAATTTTATTATTAACATTTCAGTGTTATTTTACTGAAATGAAGGCAGGGATGGGGTAAGAGCAACTTTCATTTGTTTAGAAAATAAAACTATGTAAATAATCCATTCAGCCAGAATTATGATACATAAATGGAAGTTTATGAAGGTAGCATAAATGACATCAACTTTGAAAAGTTAAGAATCTATCCATTAAAACCTAAATGTTCATATATAGGTGATGAGCTAGTTAATCCTTCTGATACCCATTTTTATTTAATTCCTGCACCTCTCTCTCAAGTATCATTTGGTTTCCTAAAAGGTAACACTGTTCAAAATTCAACATTATGTTCTTGTTCAACTTTATGACAACCAGATTAAGACTACTTAAAAGCATGTTGCTACAATCTCCATGGGTTTGACTTGGCTACGGTACCATTCATTCTCCAGTGCAATGCCAAGGAAATAGAAGAAAATGTCGTCTGTGAATTTCATTTGTGACTGTGAGTGTTTCATTTAGGAAAGAAAAAAGTTGTTTTCTCAAACAATATAATCACTTAATTGGGGCTTCCAGAACTGTTCTTTAACCCAGTTTTCATAAAACTAAATTAGTCCCCAAGCCCTTTCAAGTTGTAACATGACTTGTTGTCAACATAGTATATTAAAACCATGAAGAAGGCATTTAAGTCCTCTACAAAGTCCACCAACTGCTACATTAGCATTACCAGAAATTTCTTTAGGTAGGAGACACAACTTTTCTTTATAAAAATCTCTCTCGCTTCTCCTCTCCTCTCCTCTCCTCTTTTCTTCTCTTCCTCTCTTCCAGCAAAGATGATCCCCATCAG
Source organism: Tarsius wallacei (assembly GCA_963574415.1). Taxonomy (NCBI): domain Eukaryota; kingdom Metazoa; phylum Chordata; class Mammalia; order Primates; family Tarsiidae; genus Tarsius; species Tarsius wallacei. The sequence continues at coordinate 15,322 of CAUYQG010113533.1, forward strand.
CTATATGTTAACAAATTCCCTATATCTATAATTACAGAAGGAGAAAAACCTACTAATAATACCAGTCCCCCAAAAAAGTCAATTGTTTTTGTCTCACTAGTCCTCTACTGGGTCCATCAGTATGACTCAGGGGTTAGTAACCACCTATCAGCCAGGCTGTGTGACATGGCATTACATGCCCACCTCTGTAACAATGGATGCTATAACCCACTAGATGGGGTTAAGATAATTCTCCCAAAGAAAGACTGGTGCATGCTAAAGAACAGAGGAAGTGGTACTAGACAAATGAAAACAGCAGATGTCTACCACAGGCACCTCGGACAAACATCAGATTCTTCTCCCAGCACAGATTTTGGTTGAAGGAGGAAAAGAGCGTCACACATATGAGGGGGAAAACAAGCATGACTGAGAAGGTAAAGAAGGAAATAAAGAAGCAGTGCTCAGAATTTACGTAGCAATTTTTCTAGTACTCTTTTGGTTATCTTATGCTATTTAAAAGGAGGGGAAAGCATTTCTGATTTTCACTAAATGAGAAATGCAGAAATAGTTTGGTTTTAGCAGAAGACAAGAGGTTCCCTTGGAGAAAGGTGATGGGGCAATTGATATCACAAGAAGAAAGAGTTGATAAGAAACAGGAACTAGTTTGAAAGAAGGGAAAGACGTGATAATATACTCTGTGGAAAAGAGATTGGGAATTTTAAAAATCCAATTTAAGCAACCATTGTTATTCATCAAATACTAAGGAATTTCTCTGTTTTTCTTAAGGCCTTTATCCTTTGGGTTGAGTAATAGCTATTTGGTCTAGCATAGATTCAATGGCTCCATTTCTTGTTTACTTTGGAATCAATCAACTTAGGAAGCAAATGAAGAGATGAAGGAATGAGTTTGCCTTTCTACCTTGCAGGTTTCTACCTCATAGGTTTTTGCCATCTAACATTTAAGAAAGTGATTTCTCCTTGAGCCATCCATGAGATTTCTTGTTGCACATAACTCAACAGGAAGCGTTACTCATCATCCAAGACCTCCTCCCTCTGCAACACTGGAATTACACCTGAACACCTATACGATGCCCTCAAGTCAAGTCTGTCCAAACTCATCATCCTCCTCTAGTTGGAGAGTCATCAAATCTCAACCCTTCTATTTGCTGCACTAAAATTCCAGCAGTTTCCACCAGGCAGCTGCAAACCCTGACACTTAGCTCCTTATCATGGTGAGCGAACACAATAGGCCCTCCCTGTGCCTTCTTGAGCATGACAGAAGTATCATTTTGGAACAATTAACAGTGTCTGTTTCTAACCAAATGCATTCAGCTGCTGTAGCTAACAGCTAACAGTACTGAAAAGAAAGCAGGGAGTTCAGACTGGGGACTCATAATGTATTTAAAATATGTCCCTTCCTTTCCAACAGCTGTGACAAAAGCAGAATTTGGTGCCAGTGCTACGCTTAGGTCCATCTCCAGAAAGTCATAATCAACCGAGAAATGCCAGCGTTCCTAGAAAAAGAGAGTGCCCTAAATACCGCTCAGGCAGCTGCCAACAGAAATCCCAGGAGCCAGATCTAGCTCAGCCAATGGAGGCCACTCGTAGCAGGCGAGTTTTGTGCTAACACCAACAAAGAGGCTTTTCCTTTTCCAACTCTCAGTTTCTGTGAAAATATCAGCTACCTGGCTGACTAAATAACCCTTTGAACACTAACAATCCTGAAGTTAGCCTGGCAAACATCCAAGACTATTTAGAAGATTCCACTTGGTGTGTTTAAGAAGCCACATGTCCAAATTATCCAGCCGTGGAAATCAGCAACTGTCTCCTCTGTTAAGAAGAAAGTGTTTTAATAGTTGAGTAGTCTCAGAAACTGCTGACATTAACCACTAAGCTCATTCAGAAAAACCTCATGGAGAACTGGAACAAAGGGGCTCTTTGTAAGACCAGGGAAAGCCAGCAATTTTCTTCACCTCTGATTATCAGTATAGTCCAAGATCCCTAAACAGCAGCCACTGGGAAATGAAAAGCCATCTTCAAGTGCTCATGTGCCCTATGTCCAGTTCTGTTTTGTGGAAAGCAGCAAGTCAAACCCAGCCTAAACCTTGCTCTGGCAGGCATTGAGGCAAGCTCAAAGGAGATTTCCATGTAACACAGGACCATAGACCAGCCTCTACTACAAAAGACTTACACCCCAAGAAAAACCAGTGACTCTGGCCGGGCTCGGTGGCTCAGCCTGTAATCCCGTGCTTTGGGAGGTCGAGGTGAGCGAATTGCCTGAGCCCGCGGGCTCAAGATCTGCCTGGGCAACTTGGCAAGACCTCATCTCTACAATAAATCAAAAAATTAGCCGGGCGTGGTAGCACACACCTGTAGTTCCAGCTACTTGGAAGGATGAGGCAGAAGGATCCCCGGAGCCCAGCAGGTCAAGGCTGCGGTGGCCAGGAGCGGCCACTGCGCTCCAGTCTGGGTGACAGAGAGAGACTCCGACTCAAAAAAAAGAAAAAAGAAAAACCAGTGACTCTTTGCTGTTGCAGTGACTTGGATCATGGATTGAGCTGGTCCTTCAAGTCTCTTTCAAGCTGTTGTCCTGCACCTCCAGTGCTCAGCCATTCTAGTCAAAGGCCATCTCCAATGTTCCAAATTCTGTCATGCCTTGGGGCTTTTGCACTTGCTGTTTCCTCCTGCCTCAGACTCCCTTCTCTGACCTCCCTTCTCTCCACCTGGCTAATTCATACTCATCTCTTATGATTCAGCTCTCACCTCACCTGCACCAGGAGGTGATTCTCCTCAGTCCCAGGCTAGTTGCCTGTCTTCTATGCTTCAAAACACCCCATCACATCTCTCTATGAAAACACTTATCAAACCATGTTACAGTTTTGGTTTATTTCTCTGGTACCCCTACAAAATCCTAGAGGGCATGGATTTACTTTATCCATCTTTGTTTTGTTTTTATATTCCCATTCTTTAGTCCAATTCCTGGTACATAGGAGGGGCTCAATGTTACTCAATGGATAAATAGATGATCAAGTTATTAATTTAAAAGTTGCCAACTTTAGTAGACTTCTCTATATTGTAACCGGAGGATCTTCCCAAAAGACAAAATACCTTAAAAGTCATCATTGGAGATCTGTTCCTTTTACTGTTAGTTGACTCTTGTGGTTCAGTAGTAAAATCACAGATGAGCTAGAACAATGCTGTCTTTCTCAGTCAATAATTCCCAACACACACCTAGAACCATCTATCACCCCCAGACATCTCAGAGCAGGGCTACAAAGAAACATAAAAGGTAAGTTCTGATGGAAGACAATTGGGGTCTTAAACATATAGAATGGAACAGTGCCCAAGAAGGGTAAGATAGTCTAAATAAGTGACTGAGCACAAAGACCTTGGAACTATTCAGACCTGAATTTGAATCCTGGTCCTGCCACTCGCTCACTGTGACATTTGAAGAAATAACACTTAACTTGTACATCAGTTTCTTCACATGGGACATGGGAAACATAATATTCAAATAAAAAGATTAAATTAGATGATATGTAAAATACTTAGCACATAATAAAAACTCATGAAATGTTAAAAAATATTTTACGATAAGTGTTTAAAGGCAGAGGGTTTTATTACTATTTTTAAAGAATGCATATAAGAGTTTGGAAGCAACAATAGAAAGATGGGCATGGCATGAGCAATAAAAAGTTCTAAGACAAGCTTCGTCTCCCCTACAGTTTTTCCTAGGACTGGCCCCAGTCTTATCTCTCCTAAGTGAGATTTCATAACTAAGGTCAGTTTCGGAGGGATTCAAAAGCATCCTAGTCCAAGGAGAAATGTAGATGGGGAGTCAAGCGGCTGATGCGGGATGTTATCACTTGCTCCTAGTTTCTTTGGTGGAGAAGAAACTCTGAGAAGGATTTCTGTCTACTCCTCCAAGTGGTAAAAGAAGGGATTTGGTCCATGTACTGACCTCATCTTGCATGTCTGAAATCCCAGAAACTCAAGTAGAAGCATAAGAACCTGAGCAAGCAAGCCTCTGAGTTTAGAGACTCCAAAGAGCCACCCAAAAATAAAACAAGGGGTTCAGATGAGTGGAAAGAGTAGATGTGTGCACTTGAACCAGAGTTGTTAGCAATAAGGCTACACTGAAGAGTGCCAGAGACTGGACCTGAGTTCCTCTGTTTTTTCCTAGGAAAGAGTCAAGAAGGTTAGGTGTGATGGCTCACACCTGAGATCTCAGGACTTTGGGCAGCTGAGGAAGGAGGATTGCTTGAGCCCAGGAGTTTAAGAACAGCCTGGGCAACATTGCAAGACCTCATCTCTATAAAAAAATTTGTTTTTTAATAGTTGGCATGGTGGCATATGCCTGTAGTACCAGCTACTTGAAGGTTGAGGCAGAAGGATCACCTGAGCCCAGAAGGCCAGAGCTGTGTGAGCCGTGATTGTGCCACTGTACTCTAGCCTGGGCTACAAAGTGAGACCCTACCTCAACAAGGAAAAAAAAAATCAAGTCAAGAAACTGGGCTCTGATTAACCACACACCTTATCTGAGTACGTTCACACTTTTACATGGGGATTACCCAGTATTTATTTTAACTTCAGATTAAAGATATAAACATGAGTTACTAAATAAAAAAGTGAAAATGTTGTTTACTCTCCTTTCTCTCTCCAATTGCCAGAAAACTGGAAAGGGTAAGCAGAAAATTACCTGATAATAACTGTCATAACATTGGAAACATTTTCATTTCCCAAAAAAGAAAGAATGGCTATGAATGACCAACATGTTCCTCATCTGATGGAACACTTTCTGCTCTCACAAAAGTAATGTGAATACTCAGAAAGTCTGGTGTGGTGTAAAAAGAACCACAGTGCTTCAGAATTCTACATACAAACACACACACACAACCTCTGGAAGAAAGCTTATTCGAGTTTTTCTCTAGGCAGGGCACATCTGCTTCCTAAATGAGTCATTATGCAATTTCTCTATTCTAGACACTTTAAAGTGGGGAGGGAGAGAAGGGGACAGAAGTTTCAGAAATTGTCCTTCCTCATAAGTAAGTCATAATTAATTACTATTGTAATGAAAACATAAGTAAGCTTTGGTGATCAAAGAGGAAGATCAGGATGGGTTTGGGTTTTCTGCCTAAAAGAAAACCCCTAATATGCCCAGGCATCAGTATAATTGACTGGAAATTAGATAAAACAGCAAGAAGCTAAAAAACACAGCACAGAGGATGTCATGCCATAATCTGGGACCATTTTTCCCGCCATCACTTACCATATGCTTACAGAGGTGGGGAAGTGAATTGCGAACCACAGCAGAACGTGACAAGCCCCTGCCTGCTCTCTGTGGGTTCGAGCTGCTCCTTCAGTCTGTTCAACTGCGTTCTGGCCGTGTGCCCAGAGAAGGAACAAGGGCTTGACTCACTTATGTGTGGGCGACACTGTCAGGCTTTTTCCCCCAAATAAATGAAAAATGCCACAAATCATGTAACAAAAAATGTCACAATTTGTCACATACAAGACCTCTTCTGCAACATTTTTCAAATATCAGTGTCATTTTCTCAACAAATAAGAGACAGAAAAAGGTTTTTTTTCAAATCTTAGCCAAAACTGATTGTGCTCTTTGAATTCCAAGGTGGCTCTGTGTCAGGGTCCTTTCCTGACATGACTTATGGTACTGCTTGGAGAGTGCTTTCCCCAGTTCATAAAAGGCGGAAGAGAAAAACCTCAGAAAGATTTGCTGTAGGCATTCAGGATGTCCAGTGAGTAAATGTGAGTTATTACAGCCTAAGACTTAATTCTATAGAGTAAGATTGGATGCTTAGCACATGGTCAAAAATAATGAAAAGGGAGACAACCGTGGTAACAGGTGATGCAGAAAGAAATGGACCAAGAAAAACAACTCAGTGCTAGCTGAGCCTCTGAGAATTCACCTGCAAAGCAAGCACTTGCCTTGAAAAATAGGAAAATAGGAGTCAGTGTCATCCATGCCTATGTTCAATCATTAGATTGACTATTCGTCCAATTATCAGTAAACAAGTATAAATTATTACAGGAAAGAACATTACACATCATGATTTGACATATATGTGCCAGGGTTCTCCAATATAACAAAACATGTATAACATGAAAAAAATAAGCCTTTTCTTTAAAAAAAAAAACAAAACACTTTCCTAGAGAGACTTAAATCACTCAACATAGACATCCAAATGTATTTTGGGAGGGCCAATGTGGACTGATGGAAAGAGCACTGGACATAGAGCCAGGAGACTTAGTCCTTATCTCAGCCCTTCTCACTTTCCAGCTAAAGAAGGATGCTTCCTAACCTCTCTCGGGTTTCTATTTTCTCCCTTATAAGACAGTGATGAAAAATCTCTCTCCTCCTCACCCTAGAGGGTTATTATGAAGCTCAAATGAGAATATGTATGAAAATACATACCATTTGCAGCATTTTTTTTTCCTTTTCCCAAGGAATTTTATCCATGTCCAGGGCTTTAAAATTTTCAAATATCAACTTATGTTCCCAAATGTGTATATTCAGTTGTGGCCTCATTTCTAAATCTCAGAGGTCTATTTTTATGTGCTTCCAGACATCTCCATCTGGGTAAATTTCAGATGCTGATAACTTAATATGTCCAATTGAAATAGTCCTCTTTTTAAGCCCACAGAAACACACATATTCACACCTGCCCCAATCTTCCCTGCCATATTCCTGCCTCAGTCAGAGTTGCTACCCTCCACCCAAATCCTCGGGCCCACATATCCCACTCTCCTTCAAGCAGGCACCCAACCACACCTAGTCACCATGTGTCAACCAGGTTCATCATGCACCAGTTACCAACTTGTCTGCGTCCAGTGATACAGAACACACAACAAACTACATGAGAGTTTATTACTGTGAGCTAGTCCTCCAAGGCTCAGGGAAGCTATTTGGGGCAGATTTGACTCAACTGCATGTGCCCCAATTGCACCATCATGAGGAACTCCAGAAAGCAGCCCACCCTGGATTTCATACCTCAGGGTCATGTGATTCACTAGGTGGAAGCCTTGATAGACAACCCGTTCCTAGGGGGGGTCAAGTTGTTCTGACCAGGCCTTCCTTATCTCAGAATCTCTCATTCCCAGCACCTTCTACAGTTATTCTTGAGAACTACAAACGAGAATGGGGAGAGAACTGAGTCAGTCCAAAAGAACTGCCCTGTACCATGTTGCATCAATCCATTGCCCTGAGTGTCTGTCAGGTCAGTCCCTTTTTTTTTTTTTTCTGTCTGCACTGTTGTTCTCCCTAATTGCTGTAGCCTCAGAACCAGTCATCTTCCCTGCAATCTCTCCACTGCCAATTACCCTGATTCATTCTTTACATTGTCACCAAAATGAACTTTCATGAATGGATTTCTGATCATGTCACATCTGGAGCAGAACCATGCAATGAGCTCCCATTGCCCTTGTGATAACCTCAGACACCTTAGTTTGACCTACAAGAACTTCTCAGATTCACCTTAGTTTGCATTGCTGGCCTCATCTCCCCTCATCCCCAGCATCTTCACCCCCAAAACAACTCTGTTCTTTTTACACTGAGCTATTCCTTCAAACCCACAAGACTCTCTCAGCATCTCTGCCAAGCTCATCCCTAGTGTCAGTAGAGAAAATGGTGAGAGCATGGACTCTGAATCCTAACTCCTGGGTTCAAATCCTGTCTCTGCCCTTGGTATATTACTTGTCTTGGTCTGTGTTCACTCAAAACTTTGAGTTTAGCCAGAAGCAGACTGAGACAAGGATTCAAGTGCCAGCAGATTATTTGCAAGGTTCAGAAAATACCAGTAGGGGAGTGGGGAAATGACAAAGGGAATAAATGCCTCCCCAGTAAAAGGAACATTATCAAGTCAGCTATATCTCCAAATGACTGACATTTTTTCCTGCAGGAAAACTCTGAGCAATAGTGAAGAGCTGTTTCTTCCTAGTTATCCCACCTAAGAGTTACCCACCTGAGAAGTAAGGCTCCTGGGTTATTGACACATCCGTTTCTGTCAGTCATTGGTTGAGGGTGCAACTGGTGGTGGGGGCAGAGAGATTATAATATGGGGCTCTATCATTAATAAAACAAACAACAACAGATGCTGGCAAGGATGTGGAGAAAAAGGAATGCTTCTACACTGCTGGTGGTAATGCAAACTAGTGCAACCTCTTTGGAAGACTGTGTGGCAATTTCTGAAAGAACTAGAAATTGACCTTCCATATGACCCAGAAATCCCCTATTGGGAATACACCCAGAAGAACACAAATCATTATACAAAAAAGATAATCTGCACATACATGTTTGTTTTAGCTCTACTCACAACAGCAAAAACATGGAACCAACCATGCTGCCCATCAAAGCTGGACTAGATTTTAAAAATGTGCTACATATATGCAATCGAATATCATGCAGCCATAAAGAAGGATAAACATATGGACTTCACAGCAACTTGGATGGATTTAGAGCCTATCATACTCAGCAATTTATCACAGAAACAAAGAACAGAGTACCATATGTTCTCACTCATAAGCAGACCTTGAACAATAATCATAATACAATAAGAAAGGGATTGGCAGTAGTGGGAAACTGCCGGGGGTGGGGGGCACACCTCATCAACAAGGGTACCTGCAAAATGAATTGTACCCCACATCTTTAAAATAAATAAAAAAATATAAAAATCTTTAAAAAATAAAATAAAATTTCATATGGGGCTCTGCCACATTAGTAAACTTCTCAATGCCTGTCTCATTCCAGAAATGGGGACAGCACCAACACCTATCTTTTAGAGCTATTCTGAGGACTATATAAGCTAACATATGTATAGTGCTAACAATAGTGCCCTGTACTTAGTAATCACTACATAAGTGCTAGTTGTCATAGTTGCTTCAATTAATTGTTTGTCTGGGAACTCTTCTGTCATACTTAACATCTGCTGGGAGGAAACACTCTCCCAGCTCTAAAAGCATACTCCTGTCAGGGCATTCCCCAAGGTGCTTTTGATTATATTCTTACATGTCTTTCTTTTCCACCAGGCAGTTCTGTGAGGGAAGGTCTTGTCAAATTCTGTGCCTAGCACAAAGTAGACACTCAGTAAGCATTTGTAGAATTGCGTTGAACTCAGTAGTCTTTTATAAGACGCATTTTCCTTTTTATGCCAAATAATGAAAGAAAGCAGGATAGAGTGATAGCCAGAAAAGGAAATAAGAAAAGAGAAAGGGGTTCCATTTGAAATGCATTAACAGAAGGGACTCAGTTAATATTTGCTGAATAAATTAGTAAGTGTATATAAGATGAGCACCTACTATGAATCAGGCATGATGCTAGGCTCTTGGAATTACAACCGTGATTAAGGTCAGGGTCCCTACCCACAAGATTAGAGAGGATACACAGACTAATGAATAAAAGAAACTGACACTATTAAGCTAAAGAGCAGTTAGGAAGAAACAAGGACAGCCAAGGACAGCCATTGGCTTGGGTCCATGCTCTTTAACCACTATGTATGTGCTGTACAGGGAAGACCAAAACAGGACTGGACTCTGAAGCTTCAGGAACTTTCCTGGCATCTTGACGGTACAGGCTTCCTGCTCAAGTATTGAATATTTATAGTTCCATGAGGTCAACTCAACACACCAGAAACTACCACAGAGTTCAGTTCAAAAGTGGGTTAGCGTCTCATTGTTCATTTCCAGTTACAATCACATGGCTGTAAGTCTAGCTTGGTCGCATTATACAAAGGCAAAACAAAATCTCTTAGAAAGATACTTTTTCTTAAAAACTCTTCATGTACTGATATGACATATGTGCCAAAGACTTATTAAGTGAAAGAAGCAAGAGAGAAGTCGATATGTAAACCATGTTCTAAGTAGGCAGGATGATCTGCTCTGTGGTTACCTCTCAGTCTCTTTCTCCAGCTACCCCATCACTCAATGGGCATATTAATGAAGTGGCTATCAAGGCAGAAGTGGAGGTGATGCATGAGCTCTGGAATATAAATTCCAAGGCTGATCTGGCTGCAGCCACTGCTGAGTGTCCAATCTGCCAGCAGCAGCAGAGACTAACACTGAGTCTCCAAAGGGGCAGCATTCCTCAGGGTGATCAACCAACTAATGGTTGCAAATTGATTACGTTGAACCACTTTCATCATCAGAGGGGCAGTAATTTGTTTTTACTGGAACAAACACTTACTCTGAAAATGGGTTTGCCTGCCCTACATGCAGAGATTCTGCCAAAACTACCATCCACGGACTTTCAGAATGTCTTACTTGCCATCATGGTATTCCACATGGAATTGCTTCTGATTAAGAAATTCATTTCGTAGCAAATTATGTGCAACAATGGACCCATGCTCAAGGAATTCATTGGTCTTATCATGTTCCCCACCACCCTAAAGCAACTACCTTGACAGAACAGTAGAATGGTCTTTTGAAGACTCAGTTATAGTACCAGCTAGGTGGCAATACCTTGCACAGTTGGGACAAGGTTTTCCAGGAAGCCATAAATGCTCTGAATCAGCATTCAATATGTGATGCTGTTTCTTCAATAGTCGGAATGTTCAAGTCCAGAAATCAAGGGTTAGAAATAGGAATGGTGTCACTCAGTATTAGCCCTAATTACCCACTAGCAAAATTTTTGCTTCTTGTCCTCATGACCTGTCCCCAGCAAACCTCTGTTCTGCTGGCCCAAAGGTCTTAATTTCAAGGAGAGGAAATTCTTCTACCTGAGACACGACAACGATTTCACTGAACTGCAAGTTAAGACTTTCATCCAGCCACTTGCTTCTCCTGGCTCTGAATCAACACACAGAAGGAGTTACTGTACTGACTGGGGATATTAATCCTAATTACCAAGAGGAAATTGGTTTGCAATTGGTACACAATGTGGGTAAGGAACAGGATGTGTTGGAATACAGGAGATCCCTTAGGGTGTCTCTTAGTACTACCATACTCCTTTGATTAAAAATTAATGAGAGAGTCAGCAGCAAGAAGGCAACTGAATGGGTCAGACTGTGAGAGTCTCTGCAAAAACGAGTGTCCATAAAGACTCTCAACACGAGTGGGTGTGTGCCGGTGGGGGAGTGAAAGTCCATCTGAGGGGAGACTCAGGCTCATGTACCTGGGCTCTCCTCCAAAGGTGACTGCAATTCCCCCACCACCCTGAGATTGGAGCCCCCAGTGCACAGGATCATCCGCCATCCTCAGGGCTTTCCTGAGAGAGGGCAGTAGAGAACAGCTGTTTCTCACCACCTGGCACCCAGCCCACACCATCACCTGTGACAGCAGAGTGGCATGAGCCCCAGGAATTGTGGAGAAAGGTCATGGAACACTGGAGTGGAGCCCTGCCACTGCCACTGGTGAGGAGATGCCGATTGACACCATTTTCTCTGTCCCAGGACTGGGCAGAGACCTGCATTGCCCACCCAGCTCCACCCAGTCTCCAACCTGGGACCTAGAGGTTATCTTCTCATCAGACTCGCAGAGACAGATGCCCCTCCCCCCCCCACCAGAATAGGCACAAACATGTCAGATCTGAGTGGGAGGCTTGACAGCAGCAGCAACAAGTTGGATGACTCCAGATCTTATCCACCCTCCACCTACAGTACTCCATGGGGCATCTGATCCACACTGAGAGCACACCTACCAGCCTGCGCTAAGAGCAGAGGGGAGGGGCTGGAGACCAGAGTGGCTTTTTAAAGCAGAGGCAGCAGCCAGAAGGAACTTGGAGTTACAGAAACAGCCATAGAGAGAGTTTTGGTTTTGGGGTTTTTCTGGTTTGTTTTCTTTGGGTTTGGGGTTGTTTTTTTTTCTTGATTTCTGTTTTCGTTTATGTTTTCGTACTTTGTTTTGTTTGTTATTGCAATGTTCTTTTTAGATTTTCTGTTTCTATAGGGGTATTTTTAAGGGAGAATACAACGGGGGGGTCATGGTTTATTTGATTGCTTGTATAATTGTATGTATGTTTTTGTTTTTTCTTGTTTTTTCTGTCTTTGTTTGTTTCTCTGTTTATTTGTTAGTTGGTACACCTGTTTTCCCTCTTGTTCTCTCACTCCATCTTCCTTTCATCTTCCTCCTCCCTTTTTCCATTCTTTTCCTTTTTCTTACCTCATTTAGCTTCCAGGAGGCAAATATATACCCCACACTACATGGACAGATTGTAAGGCAGTGAGATGTGGGTTCTAGGGGCCCACACACTTGTCAGCAGATACTGGGATCTACAGATAGTTTCTGAATCATAGCTCCCCCTTCAATTAAATCTCAAAACTGTAAAAGCACAGCCCTACACCCCCAGTCCAGCTTCAGAATTGAACAAAGCCAGAGGATCTACATAAGGAAGAATAGGAGATTGAGTGAACAGAAATAAAAGTTACCCTCCCCACCCCATCACTGATTGACAGAATTAAAGAAGGGGTAAAAAAAAAATGAGGAGGAAAACCTACACAAATGAAGAAAAGCCAAAGGGAGAATCCTGGTTTCACACAGACCCCTGGAAGGTCAACCACTGAGAACACAGATGTCAGAACTCAAACAATGAAGAACCCTCAGAATGACTGG
>CAUYQG010113536.1:0-24551 GCA_963574415.1 Tarsius wallacei
GTTGGAGGTTGTAGCAAGCCATGATTGCACCACTGTACTCCAGCTTGAGTGACAGAGCCACACTCTGTTTCAAAAGAAATAATGAAATGTGGATATTAAAGGTGATTTGAGCAAAGGTTTAAGAAGAGGAGAGTTGTAGAGAAAGCTTCTTAAAGAATGTATATATTGGCTGGGCATGGTGCCTCACTCCTATAATCCCAGTACTTTAGGAGGCTGAGGCAGGAGGATCACTGGAGCCTAGGAGTTCAAGACCAGCCTGGGCAACATAGCAAGACATTGTCTCTACAAAAAATAAAAACATTAGCCAGGTGTGATGGCATGTGCCTGTAGTTCCAGTTACTTGGGAGGCTGAGGTAGAAGGATTGCCTGAGCCCAGCAGGTCAAGGCTGTGATCGTGTCATTGCACTCGAGCCTAAGTGACAGAGTGAGACCCTGACTCAAAAAGGAAAAGAGGAAAAGAATACGTCTATCATCATGAACATAATGTTGATGGAAATATGGATATTAAAGGTGATTCTGGTGAGGTCTCAGATGGAGATGAAAAATGTGCTATTGGAAACTGAAGGAAAGGTGATCTTTGTGTAGGAGCAAAGGAAAAACTTCCCCTTCACTCTGAAGTTTTGCTTTAAAATCAAATCACAAAAGGCAGATTTCTTTTTTTTTTTTTTTTTTAGTTGGAGTCTCACACTAACGCCCAGGCTGCAGTGTCGTGACATGCTCACGGTCCCCATAGCCTTGACCTGCTAAGCTCAGGTGATCCTTCCGCCTCAGCCTTCCAAGTAGCTGGAATCACAGGTGTGTGCCACCACACTGGCCTAATTTTTTTTTTTTTTTTGAGTTGGAGTCTCACTCCCTCGCTGAGGCTGGAGTGCAGTGGCACACTCACGGCCACCTCAGTGTTGACCTGTTGTGCTCCGGTGATCCTTCTGCCTCAGCCTTCCAAGTAGCCAGAACTACAGACACGCTACCACATGGCCAATTATTTATTTATTTATTGTAAAAACGAGGTCTCACCAAGTTGCCTGGTCTCAAACTCGCGGGCTCAGGCAATTCACTTGCCTTGGACTTCCAAAGTGCTGGGATTACAGTCTGAGCCACCAAGCCCGGCCTAATTTTTTAACTTATTGTAGAGACAAGGTCTCGCCAAGTTGCCCTGGCAGGTCTTGAACCCCTGGACTCAGGCAATCCTTTTACCTCTGCCACCCAAAGTACTGGGATTACAGGTGTGAGCCACTGTGCCCGGCTGCAAAAGACAGATTAACTGGAGAAAAGACACACAAATGTATTAGCATCACGGGGCAGCATCACAAAGTGATTGCCCAATGGGGCAGAAATATACCCTTCTTCTTAGGGGGAAGGGAGCTGGGGACGTGTGGATGATTTTATGGGGGTAGTGAATGATGCTTAGGGGAATTCAATGGGCTTGAAGAACATACAGCTGCCTGGGACAAGGCCTGTTGGGCCAACAGGGCGAATAATCATCTGTGACAAAAGTCTGTCCAGGTGTGTTGACAGACTTCAGCCTTTTTTCTTGCAATATGAGTTCAATGAATAAAAACTCAGGGAAGGGACGAGAGGACATTGCTTTTTTCTGTGGCAGGTCCAGACGGGACCTTCAGAGAACAGCTTCATCCTGAGCTTTGAAAGAAACAAAGGGTTGAGAGACAGCAGGGTGGGAGGAAAGATCAGAGAGACCTGGAGTTTTAGCTGTCAAAGTGCCCCATTTTTGGTGTATTGGTTTCTAAGCCCTATCATGAAATATAGGCAAAGAGTTCCGCTGCATTGTTGTGATATTATAATATACAGGTTTATTGGTTTTTGTTCATGGTTCCTGGCTCATAACACCTATAGCCCTGTTACAGTCTTCTGTTATAATGTTGGGGCACTTTAGGCTTCAGAAGCGGGCCACAGGAAACAGAGGCAGACCTTCTCTTGCCCTCCTTTGAGCTTCCCAAGGCAGAACTCTAACTTGATTGTGGGTCATAAGATCCTCATTGCAGAGAGGGTCCCGCCCCCTACTGTAGAGGAAGAAATGCTGCACAGAGAGGCCAAGGCAAATCTGGAAAGGTCTTGCTGGGTTTATGTATTTCCCTGAGTTCTGTGAGTTGCTCTAGCAAATTAATTGAACCCAAAGAGGAGTCATGGGAAGCCCAACTTGAAGCCACGGGGTCAGAAATTCTGGAGGTCCAACTTGTGACTCGTCTCTGAAAAGGGTCTAGTCGTGGAGGCTGAGCCCTTAACCTGCAGGATCTGAGGCTGTCTCCAAGGGGATAGTGTCAGCAGTGATTGCTGCTTGGAGTGTGGGGAAAAAAACCCACCTGTTTGGTCACAGAAGTCTTCTGTGTTCATTGTTGTTGTATTGAATAAGAGAATAGAGGCCGGGTGTGGTCGCTCATGCCTGTAATCCCAGAACGCTGGGAGCTAAGGCGGGAGGATTGCTTGAGCCCAGGAGTTCAAAACCAACCTGGGCAACATAGTGAGACCTCATCTCATCTATAAAAATATAAAAAATAATTAAATACAAATAAAACAATTGAGTGAGAGCATAGGAAAAAGCACTTTAAGTTTGTGGGGTTTTTTTTTTCACTCCTAATTGTGTTGCAGTGTTTTGTGGAAAGTAGAAATTGCAAGTGATAAACTTGGATATTTAGCTGTGAAGATTTCTAAGCAAAGTGTTGAAGGTGTGGCCTGGTCTCTCCTTGCTGCTTATGTAAAATGTGAGAGGAAGGAGACACATTGAAGGAATTGCTAAGTAAAAAGAAACCAGAATTTGAACATTTGGAAAATTATCAGCCCACTAATATTACAAAAATTGAGAAAGCATATTCTGGAAAGGACACCAACAGTGTGGCTGGACAAGTACTCTAGAAGGAGATCACCCATGGAGCTAATCAGACATTTCTGCAGAAGCCAGGAATAGATTTGGGATTTTACTAGCAGACACTGCAGACACTGTAGTTTGGACCACAGGGAACAGAGACAGAATGAAATAAAGAAATGCTTCCCGAATTCTAGGATTCTATAGGACAGGACAATAGAGCTATTTGGCTGTGAACTTGGTTTATCCTTCAAGAAAGGGGAAGAGGCTGGCGTGGTGGCTCATGCCTTGCATCCCAGCGCTTTGGGAAGCCAAGGGCGGGGAGGCTGCTTGAGGTTCGGAGTTAGAGACCAACCTGGGCAACAAAGAAAAGCCGCGTATCTACAAAAAATATATAAAAAGTAGCTGGACATGGTGGTACACGCCTATAGTCCCAGCTACTCAGGAGGCTGAGGCAGGAGGATCATGTGAGCCCAGGGGTTCTAGACTGCAGTGAGCTATGATCTCACGCCACTGCACTCCAGCGTGGGTGACAGAGTATCAGAGAAAGAAAGAAAGAAACCAAATGGAAAGAAAAGAAAAAGTGATTCAGAGCTCATCAGGGCTGCTAATCCCCCACAGGCCCAGGGGAAAGGTTGTTTCAGAGGGTGGGGTCCCCTCCTCTTTAAGCAGGCCAGGCTGTGCCTGCCCAGGGTCTCAGGGTTGGGACTGTGGCTGAGAGCCGTGAGTGCAGGGCCACTGCCAAGGGTTGTGTGGGTGACATTGCTGCCCCAGTGGGCCTAGAGGGTAGAACATCCAGTCGCAGAGGATTATTCTAGAACTTTAGGAATGCATAGGTCCATCCTATGCCATTGTGTTTCGGAGGCACATAACTTGTCTGGTTTCACAGATTCACAGCTGACAGGAATTTTATCTAAGGATGACTCATACTTCAAGTCTCACCCATACTTAATTTAGATGATATTTAGATGAGACTTCAGACTTGGAACTGATGCTGGATTGAGTTAAGACTTTGGGAGCTGTTAGGATAAGGCGGGTGTATTTTGCTTATCAGGACATGAATTTTGGGGGCCAGAAGGCAGAATGTTATGGAATGAATTGTGGGAGACACAAGTCATATGTTGGACCCCAATCCCCCATGTGACTGTATTCAGAAATAGAGCCTATAAGAAGGTGATAATGGTTAAATGAGGTCATAAGGACACGGTCCTCCTTCCGCAGGACTGGTGTCCTTATAAGAAGAGAAAAAAACACTAAAGCTTTCTCTTCATACACACAAGGAGGCCATGTGAGGACTCAGTGAGAAGGCGGCTGCCTATAAGCCAGAAAGAGAGACCTTAACAGAAACCAAGCCTGATGCCATCTGGATCTTGGGCTTCCAGCCTCCAGAACTCTGAGAGAATACATTTCTATTGTGGTTTCAACAGCAAGCCACCCGTTCTGTTGCATTTTGTTATGGACGCTGGAGAAGACCATATAGTCCCTAACCACATCCAGGGCAAGAGTCACATCTTTTATTCCCCTTGTGTGTGTCCACAAGTAGGGTTTTTGTTTTTATAGAGATGGGGTCTTGCTAAGTTGCCTAGGCTGGTCTCGAACTCCTGCCCTAAGCAATCGTCCTGCCTCGGCCTCTCAAAGTGCTGGGATTACAGGTATGAGCCATCATGTCCGGTCCCGAGAGTAGATTTTGTCAGACTTACTACTCATCGTCTTCAGGAGTGCCTTTCCCTCTCCAACACACAGCATCTTGTTATCCGTGTAAATCTGGGATTGACTAAAGAGTTTCAGTGAAGGGAACAGATGACAGTCTGAGGCTGGGTTTCTAGAACTAGGTTTTGGAGAAACATGCTGGGATCTTAGGCAAGTTACTTCTCTCTGATGATCAGTTTCTTCGTCTGTAAAATGAGGTGTGCTACATCAGGCATTGAGATTGTACCGATTGTATTGATTGTACCGGTTTGAATCCAGGATCTGGTATTAATGGGCAAGAGACTTAGCCTCTCAGGTTTGATTTTCTCATCTCTAAAAGAGGAATAACACTAGTACCCACCCTATAGCATTATTGAGCTAACTAAAAGAGATAATGTGTGAAGAGTCCCTGGCACATATAAAAGGGCCATAAAAGGTAGTTGTTGCCTTTGATTAACTAAATAAGCTGATATATGCAAAATGCTGAGGGGTGCCTGGCACTTCAGTCTTAGCTACCCTGATTTTCTGACTCTAGCATATTGCAGGTCTTCAATAACTGATAGTCATTATTATTTTAGGGTCTAATCTCCTTCTGTTTCCCCCCCAAACCGTAAGCACCCCAAGTTCTGGTTTTCTCTGCATACAGCCCATGGGCCTTCCCGCCCTAGTGTTTGTCTGGGCCGTTTCCTCCGCCTGGCGCTCCACTTTTCCTCCTCCCAGCTCAGATGTCTTCTCCTCTGGGATTCCTCTGGTCTTCGCCACCCCCTCCCCCAGTCAGCAGGAACGGCTCCTTGATTTGTGTCGGCTAAGAAAACAAGTCCATATAGCACTTAGTTCTTTGTGCCTGGTGGTTGGATTAACTCTTTCGAAGCCTGCCTCCAAGAACAGTTGCCTCTTGGGGGCGGCGCTGGGTCAGTCGCCTCTGAGTGTCACCCAAAGCGTCTTGGCACAGTGCAGGGCAGAGTAAACTGGCCTCCGTGCAGAGAGGGGTCCGGTTTAACCCCTACAAGCCCCCGGCCCTCCCCAGGCCGCATCCACCTTGCATCCCTTCTCCAGGGGTCGGATTCTCCTCTCCCCGCGATCCCCCTCACCTGGGCCAGCCCGCCTCCCCAGGGGTCCCGCCGGCTCCTCCCCTGGCCAGTCCCCCAGCCCCTCCCGGCGGGCTCCTCCCCTCCTCCATCCCCCGGCGGAGCCCGCGGGGCTGGGGGCGGAGCGTCTGGGCCAGGGCTTGGAGCCGCGCGAGGCGGCGCAGCACAAGAAGGGGCTTCCACGCGCGCCGGGCTGGGCCGGTGCGGGCATGGCCCAGGGCGTGTGAGCCCGCGCAAGGGGCTGCCACCATGCTCGGGGGCGCAGGCGCCGCCCGGCTCTGCCTGCTGGCGCTCGCCTTGCAGCTGCCCCGGCCGCGGGCGGCGTGGGAGCCGGGATGGACGACAAGTAAGTGGTCCGCGCGGGGCGGAGGGGATGGAGGCGAGTGGGCTGGGGGACCCGAGAGTCGCCCTGCGGAGCCGGAGCGCGGGATCCCGACCCCTGCGCCCCCGCGTACCTCCGCGATCGCCGCGCGCCCGCCGCCTCGCGACCCGCGAGCCCGGGCTTTGTCCCACGCTGTGCGCTCGAGGAGGTGGTGGAGGTCGGGGAGACCCCGCGCAGGCGGAAAAACAGCCGGTCCTCCCTCGGGCTTGCCTTCGCCTTCCTCTGTTTTTCTGCTTTTGGCGTCTCTTTCCGCTGCTTTACGACCTCTCTTGCGTTTTCTCACGGTCCCTTATGTCTGCTCCGCCTCTCTCCCTCTCATCTCTGCCTCTCCGCCCGCTGCACCCGCCGGCTGCGAGCATCCCCGCGCCCTGCCCTTGTGGCCGGGAGCGGCTTTCTGCGACCCTGCTCGGTGTCGGCCACGCCTGTGGGGTAGGATAATGCCCCCGAAGACGGGTAGCTGTGGTGGTGGTGGTGGGGGTGGGGGGCGCCGGGTCTCTCCAGCCGCACACTTCGGACCCTTGAGCTGGAGAGATCCCTCTTGAAAGCCAAGTCCAGTGCACCCATTTTATAGATGAGGAAAGTGAGGCCCACAAAAGGGAAAGGACCTGCCCATGGCCATTTCACGGATTGAGGTCCGCGCTGGCACTGGAAACTAGAGCTCTCTTTCCACCCCCACCCGACGGCCCCACCCCTCTGGGCCTCAGTTTCCCCTTCGTTGAAGCGAGAGGGGTCGGACTCGATGCTTCCAGCTTGGGTGTTGGGTAATGTCTGTGTTTCTCACAACTAGTTTCCCAGACACCGTCTCCTCCCCGGCCCCATCCCTCGGGGGATCTCCGCAGATTTAGCGGAAGGAATGGTCCCGAGGGGGCGGTGCCCGGGTATGTCTTGATGACCCGGGAAAGTTAGCCCTGGCTCCGCCGCAGACGGACTAGGCTGACTCCAGATCGCTGCCTGCGGGACCAACAGCGTTTTCAAAAGAAGCGAGCGCTGGCGGGGCGAGGGCGGGGCGAGGGCTGGGCTGGCTGGACCCCCCTTCTCCCCCCCTCCAGCGTCACAGGCCGGAGGTTGTGCTCTCCCTGACCTCCCAAACTATACCCTGACCTCCCAGACAACGCGGAACTTCCAGGGACGAGGTTCTGCGGTCCTCCCGCGCCCTAGTGAGCGCCCCCGCCTTTGAGCTTTTTATATCGAAAGGGAAACTGAGGCACAGGAGATTGGAGCCTTGCACGAGGCCTGAGTCAATGATTAGTGCAGAACAATAGCCTCGGATACCACTCAGGGAGGTAGAGTCGCTTAGAATATCTGGAAAATAATGAAAAGTACAAAAGAAATTAAGTAATGCACTACTCCCGGGTCCACAGTTGCTATTGATGTTTTGTTTTTTCCTCCAGTCTTTGTGTGTTCCTGTAAGTATATATTGATAAAACTGGAACCATACCATAAGTTCAGTTTTGGGTCTTGCGTTTTCCACTTCACACTATGAGTACTTTCCACATCATTAAATTCTCCAAAAACATGATTTTTTTTTTTTTTTGAGTTGGAGTCTCACTCTGTCGTCCAGATTGGAGTGCAGTGGCTGCTCCCGGCCACCGCGGCCTCGACCTGCTGGGCTCTGGCGATCCTTCCGCCTCAGCCTTCCAAGTAGCTGGAACTACAGGCGCGTGCTACCACACCCGGCTAATTTTTTTTTTTTTTGATTTATTGTAGAGCTGAGGTCTCACCAAGTTGCCCAGGCGGGTCTCGAACCCGTAGGCTCAGGCAATCCACTCACCTCAGCCTCCCAAGGCGCAGGATTACAGGCTGAGTCACTGAGCCCGGCTCAAAAACATGATTTTTAATGATTCTATAAATTCTATCAGGAGATCGCAGAAGTATAATTTTCAAAAAGTTAAGGACATGACTCTCATATAAATGTGGAGATTTATTCATCTCCACCAAGCAGACTGGTGAAGATGGTTTAGAGGAGACCTGGATGGAAGGGGTGGCATGAGTACTGGAGAAAAAAATGTGAAAAACTTGTGGCAGGCACAGATACAAAAGGGGTGGATACCCCACGAAAAAACAACCAAAATTCTTGATTTTCTACTGTGCTGAAAACATTTGCATCAGACAGAAATCTATAGGTAATATACAACTTCATAGAGGACAGGCCTTTAATCAACAGTAAATAAAAAGCCAGTAGTACATTCCCCTAGATAATTCAATACTCCATGGAAGGGCCTGTTAGTGCCTCAGTATCACTTTGGAAAGACATCTCAAAGTTTGGAACAGTTTTTCTTAAGCTGCACTGTTTCTCTATTGGTAAGGCTATAGATTGCTTCCAGTATTTTTTGCAATTGTAAATATCATTTGATTCCTTTAAATATTCTTTTAGATACCATATAATTCCTTTTTGTTTAAAAGAATCTAGACTCAGCTGGTTGCCGTCTCTCATGGCTATAATCCCAGCACTTTGGGAGGCCAAGGTGGGAGGATTGCTTGAGCTTAGGAGTTTGAGGCTAGCCTAGGCAGCATAGTGAGACCTTGTTTCTACAAAAAAATAAATAAAT
This sequence comes from Tarsius wallacei, assembly GCA_963574415.1. NCBI lineage: Eukaryota > Metazoa > Chordata > Mammalia > Primates > Tarsiidae > Tarsius > Tarsius wallacei. The sequence goes on from CAUYQG010113536.1 coordinate 8,527, forward strand.
AAAACATAAAAATATTAGCTAGGCATGGTGTAGTGCACGCCTGTAGTCCCAGCCACTTGGGAGGGTAAGGAAAGTACATCACTTCAGCCCTGGAGTTTGAGGCTGAGGTGAGCCATGATCGTGCCTAGGCAACAGAGTGAGGCCCTGCTGCAAAAAAAAAAATGTAGACTTATCAGGGCCATCAGGGTAGGGACTGTGCCTATTTTGTTTCCCCATGAATATTAAGCACATAGCATAGTCCAGTACTCAGAGTGTTTGATAAACACATAAATGCATTACTTCTGATTTTTACCAGTCTGATGAAAATTGGTGCCAGTCCAATGACTTATTTTTTAAAATGTGTTTCGACTACAAGTGCATTGTATCAGTAATCTGAAAGGAAATTGAATAAGCACCCATAGACCCACCACTCTCACAGAGCATTTATGGCCATCTTTTTAATCACTTGTATTCTGTGTGATCAATGTGACAGTTTAGACAAAATAGACTTTGGTGTCCTCCCCCCTCTGCATGGGATTTGTCCTGTGCTTGTGGAGGATAATTTGTATAGGTCTTGGAAAATCATCTCTTTATTGAGCTGGTCTGTAACCAGTTGACTTCTGCACTGCTTTAAGTCTCTCCTGCAGTTTCAATTCTCTCTCCTGCCTACTTCCCAGGGTCCTCGTGAGGCTGGAGGAGAACTGAGTGGCGAGAGTGATTTGGTACTCTCCTGCAAACGTGCTGTTAGGAAGTTCAAGTTAACATAATGATGCTCTGTGGGTTAAAAGGCAATTTCACATTGACTCTCCCCAGTGAAACTGTGAGCTGGGGAGGTGGGAATTGTTGTCTTCTATTTACAGATGAGAAAACCAAAGCTCCCTGGGAACAATACCCATGGGCCTGAACTCCAGAATAGGTCCAGAATCCCACCACCTCATTCCTCGGCGCTGAAACCAATTCCGGTGTGGGCACTGTCGCCTCTCGAGCACTCACGCAGTCTCCAGCTTTCCTCGCATATTCCCCCATAGCCCTTTCTCCACCAGGCAGGCTGAAGGATCTTTTTTAAACTTGACACAGATCAGATTGCTCTGTGATTGAAACATCCAATGCCTTCCAAGTCTATTTATAAGAAAATCCAGACGCTTTCCGTGGCCTCTGAATTATTAGTCCCATAGCTGTCTCTTACAACTTCCTCTCTTATGACTCAATTCTAGAACCTTAGCCTTCGGCTTGTTCCTTACACACGCCAGGTGCACTTCAACCTGGCAGGACCATTAACTTGCTGTTTCCTCTACCAGGGGCACTCTTCCCCGCAGATAATGGCATGGCTGCCTTCTTCTGACCCCTCAGGACTCTATAAAATGCCAACCTGCTGATTACCCTGTCTAAAATAGTCACTCCTGTTAGGTGTTTATCCCATGACCCTAACTTATTTCTTACACCTTCAGAGTATGTTTGTTCTTTATGTGTCTCCCACCTAATCCTAACCCATAACTCTCAATCCTAATGCAAAACCCCTAACCCTAACCCTAACCTTACACTATAACCCCTAACCCTAACCTTAACCCCCAAACCTAACCTCTAACCCTAACTCTAACCTTAAGGTTAAGTTTGTGAATTCAGAGACCTTGTTTGTCCTGTTTACCACTCATTCGCCAACATCTAAGAACAGTAGCTGACCCATAGTAAGTGCCAAGAGCCTGGGATCCAGCAGGGCTTCTAATGATCCAATACAGGGGCAGTCATCGCAGAAAGGGTGTGTGTGGCTTAGCTAGGGTCTAGAGGTCTGGGATTTTAATGGCTGTGCATTTTGTATTGACAGGAGGAATTGGGGAAGGCAGCCTCCCGCTACAGCATGAACTCATTATACCTCAGTGGAAGACTTTGGAAAGCCCTGTGGGAGAAAAGGTAAGTCTCAAAACCTCTTGTGTTCATTGGCAGGAGGTGACCACTAGCGGCCTGGGGCCACCTACTCAGCTTTCTTGGAAGCCTAGTCATTACCATTGGTTCTATTTCCGGCCCACTCTGTCCTCTCTGTGTGCCAGTTTTGGATATGCCAGGCGGGACTTTCCTTCATTGTAGGACAAACTTCTAGAACATTTCCAAATGCTGTTAGTTAAGGAAATGAAAATTCCCATTAATGCTGACACAAGCTGAGTGCAAATGGGTCAGTGTCGCAGAAATCACCTACTCTCCATTGGAATTCATTAAATATTGCCACTGTTATTTTTGCTCTGCAAAATACATGCTTCGTTTTATTGATAGGATAATGTATTTGGAGGAAAGAAGGATACTCTAAACTATTCTTAATAAGAGGCAGGTAGGGACTCAGTACTGGGGAATGTATCTTAAAATCCAGTAGGCTCCCCTGACCAGAACACCGGCAATCTCTATCAAAGGAATTGGGAACAAGACAGGACCCTATTCCTGCAGAGAGGACTTGTGCATCTAGGATATTCTTTGTGGTTCTAGCTTTTACAGCTCGAGTGAGACACAAGAGCTAGGAAGGAAGATGTATTTATTGTGTCCACTTACCAGCTATGTGAACTTCCACTTTCTAAATAACTTGAATTTCCTCATTTATAAAATAGGGCTTCAGGAGAATTAGCGGAAGAGAGAATAAGAGGATTTGGTTTCTACTAACTCTTTGGGTTCAAACAGTTTGTGATTTATTGAGCAATACATAGGAGCCAGGTTACAGTTGGAAAGAGATGTGTTGGGAAGACTTCACACATTGTGGCTCTTGAGTCCAGAAAGGTAAATGGAGAGGAAAAATGCCCCACATCCTTGACGTTATGGCTGGAGTAATAACAGACACGTCCCCAAGGGCTCCAACTTGGATTTACCAAGGGAACGTACAGTGACAAATAAAAGCAAGTGACATTTTATCCTAAAGGTACATGCACAGAAGTCATTTCATCAAAAAGGAGGAGAGGCCGAAAATAGCTTCAGGAAAAGTCTAGACAAATTAATGGATGGCCATCCTGGGGCCAAGTATTTTTAAAAATTAAGATCTTGGATGTTGCGACCTGTCTGTGACTGCCTGAGAAATGGATCCGATGCTTTTTATAGAGGCATCTTTGTTCCCTCCAGATGTGGACATTGGCCACCTCAGGAAGAGCCTGAGAAACGCAGTGGCGCGCATGGGATCCTGTCTTTGTTCCCAGCCATTGTCTGCCCAGAATGTGGGGCATTGTATTCTGTAGGAATAGTCATCACAGTGCCTACCGCCATAAATATTTGTTGAGGGAACAAATGAATAAGTGTCAGAGAGAGAAAGAGAGCAGGAGCTGGGTTTCACTGAGGCCTCTAATTCTCGTTTATGACATTCATTCATTCAACATTAATCAAACACTTACTGTATACTATTATAGTAGATCTCAAGGGGGATGCAAATGTATAGCATAGGTTTGTTTTCAATACCCTATGGATCTGGAGCGCTGTTTCTTTTTTCTCAGTCAGGGTCTCACTTTGTCATCCAGGTTAGAGTGCAGTGACACAATCACAGCTCACCGCAGCCTTCACCTTCTGGACTCAGGCAGTCCTTTTGCCTCAGTCTCCCAGGTAGGTGTGACTATAGGCGCGCACCACCATGCCTGGCTGATTTTTTCATTTTTTTTGTAGAAACGAGGTCTCCCTTTGTTGCCCAAGCTGATTTCAAACTCCTGGGCTCAAGCACTTGTACCGCTTCAGCCTCCCAAAGTGCTGGGATTACAGGCGTGTACCACTGTGCCTTGGAGAGCTGTGTCATCTAACCCTAAGAAGAAAGGACTTTGAGCCCTTTTCTAGGGGAAGTATAAATAGTAGGTCAGCTTCCTACCTTCCTCGGAGAAGTGGTGGTGCCTCTTCCTAGCACAGAATGGAGTTACATGAGAAAAGCTGATCTGTAGAGCTCTATGGGAAAGCTTCATAGGTCCCTAAAATGCAGTTTCATTGTTTTGCTTGAAATGCCCCATGGAAACAGGGAACATCATATTTCAAATATCAGTGTCTGAACACCTTCCAGAACAGAGAATTATTTTTGGATTACCCACATAAAAATAAATATTAGGAGTCATATTGCAGGTTGTGTCTTTTTGGGGAGAGGTGATTGTGCTTTGGTGTATGTCACTATTCCTTTTTTGTGGGGGCTGTCATGTGGTCGCCTACCTCTTGGATAAGAGAATTGATCCAACTCTGTTGCTGTGTGCTCTTTCTTTCTTTTCTTTTTTTTTTGAGTTGGAGTCTCAGTGTGTTGCCCAGGCTGGAGAGCAGAGGCATAATCACAGCTCACTGCAGCCTCAAACTCCCAGGCTCAAGCTATCCTCCCACCTAAGCCTCCCAAGTAACTGGGACTACAGGCACGTGCCACCATGCTGGGCTAATTTTTTAATTTTTCTGTAGAGATGAGGTCTTGCTATTTTTTACAGGCTGGTCTTGAACTCCTGGGCTCAAGCGATTTACCTGCTCCGGCCTCCCAAAGTGCTAGCATTACAGGTGTGAGCCACTGTGCCTGGCCTGTGTGCTCTTTCTTAGATGCCCATCTGGGGCTATGTCCTTGATGTTCAGTGTGACAGGCAGGGCGTGTACTCCAGAGTTCCCCAGAGTAAAGTGGCACTGGCTCAACAGCCGGAATACCTATTGGTGTTGGCAGAGCTGAATCAGGGCATCAGAAACAGAGAAGTGAATCTCTTAGTGAAAGTTATTGGGCAAACATCTCTGCCAGCTTCCTACTCCCGTGGTTTGAAATGGCCCTTCTTAAAATGAGGTAATAGGATTAATTAGGCAACAGACAGGTTGCCCAAGAGTCTTTCATCAGAGCCTTTGGCGACCCAGAAGTCCCAGAAATGCCCAGATCTTCATGGGGGCTAGGGTTTGCAGCAAGTAGCTTAAAAGAGGCAGGCCCCCAACCACAGGTGGCAGGACAGGTGACCCACTTCCTCAGACATGCCAGAACTAAACTTTAAGGTCAGCCTTAAAAAGGGTAGAAGCTCTACTCTAGCGAGGACTTTCTTTTTTTATTTTTAGAGAAAAGGTTTGGCTCTGTCGCCCAGGCTGGAGTGTAGTGATGTGATGTGATCATAGCTGACTGCAGCCTCCAACGACCTGGGCTCAAACTCATTTTTAAAACACCTGCAAAGAATCTAGTCTGTTTTAAATATGCAACTATTTTGTTTTAAATAAATAATTTATCCATTTAAAGAAAAGCTCAACAGCCCTAAGCTTGGGGGTTTATTACGTCTTAAAAAAATTTTTTTTCTTTGACATTTTTTACAATAATTAGGCTGCAGTGTGATCCTGCAATTATAGCGCACTGCAATCTGGAACTCCTGGGATCAAATAATCCTCCTGCCTCAGCCTCCTAAGTAGTTGGAACTACAGGCACATGCCACTATGCCTGGCCAGTTTTTAAAAATTCTTTTTTGTAGAGATGGGGTCTTGCCATGCTGCCGAGGCTGTCCACATGAAATTTAATTTTTTAGTTTTTTTTTTTTTGTTTTTTTGGGACAGGGTCTCACTCTGTCACCCAGGCTGGAGTGCAGTTCCATGATCTTGCTCACTACAGCCTCCAGCTCCTGGGATCAAACAGTCCTCCCACCTCAGCCTCCTGAGTAGCTGGGACTACAGTCATGGGTCACCATGCCCAACTAATGTTTTACATTTTTTAATTTTTTGTAGAGGTGAGGTCTCACTATGTTGCCCAGGCTGTTCATGAACTCCTGGCCTTAAGCAATCCTGTCTCCGCCTCCCAAAGTGTTGGGATTATAGGTGTGAGCCACCATGTCCAGCCAAAATTTATTGTTTGAGAATATGTTTTCCAGTGTTTTCCTTCACCAGACCACACGTCTGATACACTGACACCACGTTTGAGCTTGGAGTTTCTTTCCTCTGCCTTTCAGGAGGCAGCAGATGGGGGGAGGATTTGGGTCATTCTGGGATCGAGGTCATTTCACGTTCAGGCTGGAAATGCAATTGACCTTTGCCTGTTTGTTTCCTGTGGCTCCGTGTCGAGGACTGTGCTGGGTTCTGTGCCCGACCCTGGGAGCCTTGGCTTCTGCTTTTAGGAACTGACTCTCTTTTGTTGTTGCTTTTAGCATCCACTCAAAGCTGAGCTCAGGGTAAAGGCCGAGGGGCGAGAACTGACCCTGGACCTGGAGAAGAATGAGTAAGTGCACTCCTCCTTTGTCTAAAATGAAACAATTAACTTCTGTGCAGACGCCGGACGCAGGTGTCGCTGTTTTGGAAGGAAGCAGTTAGCAGAGTGACCCCAGGCTCTCCATCCCTGGTTCCTTTGGGAGAAGCATCTTGCAAAGACAGAGCCTTTATATGGTCTCTTGACTTGCTGTGAAATTACTGGACTGCTCAGCATCTTGCTTCAATCTTCCAAGGCTGTGTTTCTGGGGGTTCTTAGAGTGGGTGGCAGGCACACAGGGGTGTGTGTATGTGTAAGATTAAGGGAGAGGACGGACTGGAGGCCATTGGCAGCTGCCTTCCCAGTTCTAGCCCGGCACATGGCAGGAAGTGAGGAGATTAGAAAAAAATGGTGGAGAGGATGAGGCAAAGCAGAGCGTGATGGGCTTTGGTGCCACAGACTCTCTGATTATCCTGTCTCTTCTGGGTCAGCTGAACCTGAGATCTTGCCAGGAGGGCGTCATCAGCAGGGCCCAGCTCCTCCATCATCCTAACTTCATTCATCTTGGGAGTGGCCTGGCTAGAAACATTTCCACATTGATCTGCCGTCAGGCGCAGTTATAGCTTGATTCATGCGACGGAGGCGGTGAATGGCCGGGCGTGGTCAGCCTGGTTTGCTTTTGTAGTCCCAGCAGTTTGGAAGGCTGAGGTGGGAGGATCACCTGAGGCCAGGAGCTCGAGGCTGCAGTGAGCTGGGACTACACTCTAGCCTAGGCAATGGAGTGAGACTCTGTCTCTAAAAACAATAAAAATAAATAATAATAAAAAATAGGCTGGCCATGGTGGCTCACACCTATAAGCTCAGTGCTTTGGGAGGCCAAGGCAGGAGGATGACCAGCCTAGGCAACAAATAAAAAAACTAGTTGGATGTGGTGGCCTATCGTCCCAGTTACTTGGGAGGCTGAGGCGAAGAATTGCTTATACCCAAGAGTTGGGGGCTGTAATGAGCAGCCTGGGTGACAGAGTGAGACCCCAACTCAAAACAAAATAATAATAATAATAATAATAATAATTAATAAAAGGAGATGAATAGTGTAATTCATGGCTATATCTGTTGCCCGTTCTTTGTCTGTTCCCAATCCTGCTTGGCCACTGAAGAGCCCTCCTTATTTGGTTGAGGGACTCTGAAAACCTTTGGTATTTCCACACCATCAGTACCCCTTTCTGTCTATCACACAGACGTCGCAGATAAGGCCGCATGGCTTGGAGAGCTGCCTGTCTCCTGTTGGCAGCGTTTGGGGTTCCATGGAAGCCAATGAGTAATCAAATGCATCACTGCCAAGAAAGGAAAGAGGAAGGACCTTGCCGTGTCCAGAAGGATGGGAAGGGCTTCTAGGCCTGGGTGCAAAGGGACAGGATAATTGACTCCAAATTTGGGCTTTTGGGACACTTGCGGAGGAGGGTAAGCGGTGTCCCAAGTGTGGGTGAAAGTGTGACATGAGCAGCTTGGGCATCGTGGGCCTGTATCCTTGTCTTTCCTCTGCTCCAGGATATGGTGGCCCTGGGAAGCCAGGAAGATGGGGGTAGCAATCATTTTTGCTTCTCTTCTGCTGAGAGTCAAACCAGCTCAGGAAGGTGCTCCTCGTCTCCCATTTCCTTGGAACAGACCTGGCCAACTGTGTTCCCACCTGGTCCAGGTTCTGCTTGCCCAGGACTTCTTCTTGGGTATCTTCTTTTGTCCCACAAGAAAAGTCCCCTACAGGGTCTGTTCTTGACTGTTTCTCAGGGGTCTGTTTTAGTTTCTTATGGCTCCAGCTCATTAACTCTAGTCTAAATATTCCCTATTGGCTGGGCATGGTGGCTCACACTTGTCTTTGGGAGGCTGAGTTGGGAGGATTGCTTGAAGCCAGGAGTTTAAGACCAGCCTGGGCAACATAGCGAGACCCTATCTTTACAAAAATAAAAATAAATTAGCCAGGCATGGTATAGTGTGCCTGTAGTCCCAGCTACTTGGGAGGCTGAGGCAAGAGAATCACTTGAGCCCAGGAGTTCGAGGTTGCAGTGAGCTATCATTGTGCCACGGCACTAGCCTGGGTGACAGAGCGAGATCCTGTCTTTAACAAAAGTTTTAAAATAAACATTAATGTTCCCTATTGCCACCTGAGTCTAACCTCACTTGTACTGCCCGAGTAGAGCATTTGACCCTTCAGTTTCATCTGTTCAGTCCCAGTGATGGTGGGGGTAACACGAGCAGGGCTTTAGAAGGATCTCAGGACTCAAGTCCCTATCTTTCCTTTGACTTGGAAACTTTGCAAGAGATCACAGGAAGTTAGAGCAGGAAGAAGCCTTAGAAAACACTGAGCACAATGGTCTTAGAGAACCCTGAAATTGACAGGGCACGATGTCTCACACCTATAATCCCAGCACTCTGGGAGGCCAAGGCAGGAGGGTTGCTTGAGTCCAGGAATTCGCGATTAGCCTGGGCCACATAGTGAGAACTTGTCTCACACACACACACACACACACACACACACACACACACACACAAAACAGGCGTGGTGGTGGGCTCCTGTAGTCCCAGCTACTTGGGAGACTGAGGGGGGAGGATCGCCTAAGCCCTGGAGGTCAATACTACAGTGAGTCATGATGGTGCCACTGTACTCCAGCCTGGGCAACAGAGTGAGACCCGGACTCAAAAAAAAAAACCCAAAAAAAAACCCAAGAAAGCAAGAAAAAAAAAAAACACTGAAATTATGGATGCAGAAACTTTGACTCAGAGAGGGATAAGCACTTGTCTAAGGCCACACAGCAAGTCAGTGAGAGAAGTGAGACCAGGATCATTTTGGTTCTTGGCTTGGATCTAGATTCACAGAGTGTGACTTGGGACAAATTGCTGACTTTTGGAACTTCAGTGTCCTCATCTGTAAGATGGCACTGGTGAGGCCCACCTTTGAGGTGGTTGTGAAGACAAATGGGGTGAGGCTCAAGAGGCATGTATGATATTTATCACCCCACACGGAGGCACCGAAGGATGGCTGTGCTTCTAGCATCTGCTGCCCGGAAAGCAGTCGTCTTGTTCCCTGGTGAGCGGTGTGGGGTGGACGTGGTTCCTGGCCTCCTCCAGTTGGCAGAGGCAGGAGACTTGACAAAAATGGAAGCAGCGAAACCCAACAATATGACCTCACCAGGTGTCCCTGGGGGACGGCTTCCTGCTGTTTGCATCCAAATCGGGCTTTTTGTTTTTGAACATGTGCTGGTGAGCGGAACTCGGACTGCACACGACTTCCTCGTGTGTTTATTTCCCAAAGCCTTCTCATTCACAGTGTGGGAGTCCGGATTCAAAACAGCTGGGGGGGAGGTGGGCGGGACAGAGGGGTGTGAGATGATTTTCTGGCTTTTCAAATTACTGTGTTAAATTTTCTGTAATCCCAAGATGTTTAGGGGGAAACTAGTTCCCGTGCCAAGTGATTTCTCAGGCTCTGGTTCGTAACCTCCTCAATTCATTCATTCATTATTTTTATTTATTTATTTATTTTGAATTGGAGTCTCACTCCGTTGCCCAGGCTGGAGTGCAGTGGCACGCTCACGGCCACCCCAGTGTCGACCTGCTGGGCTCCTGCGATCCTTCCGCCTCAGCCTTCCAAGCAGCCGGAACTACAGGCACGCGCTACCACGCCCAGCTAATTTTTTGATTTATTGTAGAGATGAGGTCTCGCTAGGTTGCCCAGGCTGTTCTTGAAACCGTGGGCTCAGCCAGTCCCCTCACCTCGGCCTCTCGAAGTGCTGGGATTGCAGACTTGGGCCACCGTGCCTGGCCTCATTCATTATTTTTACCTACTACACATCTGTGACATTGCAGACACCGGTGTAAACACTGGGGGTGAAGCTGAAGAAAACAGTATGGAGCGTATATTCTAGTGGGGGAAACAGTAAAAGTGTGTCAGGTGTGTCACGTGAGAAGTGCCATGCAGGAAACAGCAATTAAGGGGTTATGGATGGTGCTCAGAAAAGGCCTTGCTGGTGGATTGATGTTTGAGTCAAGACCTGAGAGAGGTGAGGGAGTGAGCCACCTCAACAGCTGAGACATGACAATTTCAGGGAGAGGGACCAGCCAAGTTCAAAGGCCCTCATCGATTATGAAGATTTCCACTCTCCCTCCATACACTGGATTCTTGGGCCTCCCAGGGGCGGCGGGCAAGGGCTTCTGGGACTCCAGGAGGAGGGAGAGACATTTTAAATTTCTTTTCCATCCTCCCGAGGTGTCTGGCCTTCTCTCATCAAATCAAAGTCTGCCTGCTAATGCAAGGCCCAAAATAGCAGCAGGCAAGCCTTTAATGGAATTCACACATGGAGAGATCGCCAAGAGAGGCTGGAGGAGCAGGGGGGATGGGCCAGCATGGGGGGCCGTGGCCGAGGGAGCTTCAGCCCAGGCAGCTGACACACCATGTCTCACGATAGCACGCGGCCTGCGACCTTTTCTCGGCTTTGAGGCAACTCAGGATAAACGTCTGACCTCCCTCGGAAGACACATACCCTCTCTTTTTGAGGTTGGCTGCAGGTGAAACACGGTGGCCTTGGGGGTAATCTGAGCATGGCTTCTCATGTCGAATAGTCCTGTGTCTAGATCCTGGCTCTGCCGCTTACTAGCTCTGTAACCTCAGGCCTCAGTTTCCCCATCTGGGGTATAATCACAGTCCCACCTTGCAGAGCCACCGGGAGAATGAAATGAGACAGTGCGTGTAATTGAAGGGCCTAGCGCAGAGCCTGGCTCGAGTTCCAAGCCCAGTAAATGACAGTGGTGATTACTTCTTGCTCACTGTTTTTAAACTGCAGAAGCAATGAGTGCTCACTGCAAGACATGTAGCATGCCAAAGAATGAGCTTTCCACCCACAAGGAGAAGCCTGTGTCAGCTATTTGGTGGATGTGGCCTGGGCCTTTTCTGTGCAGGTGAAAACATATTTATGGACACAGTCACACACAGACACAACCACACAGAAGCACACACACAGACTGCTGTTTTTGTTGGGGAATAGAAATGAGATTAATTTTATTTTTAAATTGAGACAAGGTCTTGCTGTGCTGCCCAGGCTGGTCTGGAACTCCTGGCCTCAAACGATCCTCCCTCCTTGGCCTCCTAAAGTGCTGGGATTTCAGGCATGAGCCACTTTGTCTAGCCAGAAATGAGATTATACCAGACATGTTGTTTTAGCACTTTAAAAAAAAATTCAGTTGAATGTTATAAAGATAGTGGTCTGCTCTAATAAAGCATATATTGCATTGTTTAATATTTAACCACACATATTTACAAGGACCCCCCCAAACCTGGAATTTATAAAAAATTGTGTATTTATTCTTACATATTTAGACTTCAGTCACGTTCAAAGTACTCTTCGTTTGATGCAGTACACCTATCAAGATGCTTTTTCCACTGCTCAAAACAGTTTTTGAACTTGTCAATTTTGATGCCTTGTCGTGCTTCTGCCATTTTTTGTTTCTCCTCTTCCACATTGTCAAAACATTTTTCTTTGAGGACTCTTTTAATCCAGAGAAACACAAAACATCGCTCAGGGTGAGAGCTGGTGAATAGGGAGAGCGGGACATGAGAGTCATGCTGTTTTTGGTCAAAAACTGCTGAACACTCAGCATGGTGTGGGCAGATAAATCACCCATCATGAAATGGGCAAGTAACGTTGAAAGAATCTCCCAAAAAATTCACTGAAACTGAACGCAGCCTCTTACAACAACGCCAGCCTGGTGCCAGTGGGTTCCTAAAACTCTTACCTAGCAGGGGAAGCCCGTATACAAGGGGCCTGCCTTCCCCAAAATAATTTCATTTTTTAAGATCTCCCCCCTTGTACATAGTTTGCAAAGGTTGATATGTAGCTGTTGTTCAGAGAAACGTACTTGTGACCGAGGTAGTGTGGTACTGTGGATGTAGCACCGAGATTGGAAACAGACGACATAGAATTGGTCAACAAACCAATTGGCTCTCCTAGCTTTCTCATCTGTAAAATGGGGATTTTGTCCCAGGTGGGCTCTAATGGCTCGTCCTGCACTACCTGTGAAAGGACCCTATGGGAGTGGAAAAATAGAAAAGAAGTCTCTGCCTCGGGGCGTTTGTTCCAGTTGTGGTGATAGCTCTGGAAATAGAAGGCAGTGGGGTAAGGGAAGTGGTGCCTGGGACTATGGGACCTTGAGGTTGTTAGGTCAGGACCCATGGGTTCAGGCAAAAGAAAACACAAGAAGGGAAATTACAAGGCAAAAATTATAGGCTGCTATTTCCACAGCCCACAAATGTGAGACTTCAATCCCTCATATTTTTTCTCCACGTTATTTCCCTCATGGTCTGAGGACTGACTCACTAACTCAGAAGCCATATTTGACAAGAAACGGTTTGCTGACACCACGTGGAATCCTCCTTAGCTGAAAGCATCCCAGGGGCATGGCAGTCAGTCTCTGGGGTGATATGGGCCCTGGCGCTCTCCCCTCTCCTCTTTTCTTGGCTTGTTCCCAAGAGGAAGGCTCGCTGAGCTGTTCAACCAGCTTCCAGGATGCTCACTGGGCCACGTGACCAGGAGGCAGGGTCGCTCTATTGCAAGGTCACCTTCAAAAGCACATGAGCAGCTCAGCTCTGGGCACTTTGCCCAGAGGCTCTTTGGCCATATTCTTCCATCTGCCAGTCTCCTAAGCACATTCTGGGACTCTCATCCCTTCGGAGTACTGTCCTTCCTGGGTCCAAATGATGCTAAGGATTAGGTTTTGGCTTGGAAGAGGGAGAGGTGTTCTTTGGTCTCACCCTATCTTCTCACTCTATCTGCTGTGCTCCAACCTAGTTAGTTAAAGAGAGATCCTGGGGGTAAAAGTCTAGGTGGTAAGAATGGATGTTTGTTTTCTCTTGTGTGTATATCTACCTCCAGACCTCCTGGGGAGCAGTAATTGTCAAGGCAGAATTTGGGCATTTAGAGGTTTATTGATTTTAATGCCTGCCATTACTTCTGACTTTAATCTCTCCTCAGATCTCTAACTTCTTATCAGACGGAAGGAGACTTCTTTAGTTGTCCTGGAAACCAAGCTACATCCTGGAAAGTGAGCAGTTATTTGCTGCTGATAGAGTGATCTAGCCCCCTCATTTTCTCCTTTTCCCCTTTGCCCTATTTGGATTGTATAATGCTGGAGAACTCGAGAAGGGAGGAATTAGCAGTCAGGAAAGGAGGTTTTGGGCAATAGACGAGACGGATTAGTTGTCACCTCTTATTGCTGCACTTCTCTTCCAATGGACCTGGTAGAAATATATAGCAGATCTAAATTGGCTGGGTGCTGTGGCTCATGCCTGTAACCTCAGCACTTAGGGAGGCCGAGGTAAGAGGATTGTTTGAGTCCAGGAGTTTGAGACCAGCTTGTGTAACATAGCGAGACCTCATCTCTACAAAAAATAAAAAAATTAGCCAGATATGGTAGCACATGCCTTGGGGGGCTGAGGTGGAAGGATCGCATGATCCCAGGAGGTCGAGACTGTGGTGAGCCAAGATTGTGCCACTGTACTCCTGCCTGAGTGAGAGTGAGAATTTCACTTAAAAATAAAAGAAAGAAATAGGTAACAGATCCAGAACAAGACCCTGAATACCATGCAGGCTGTGGAGTGCTCCCTGCCCCCTTCCTCCCAGCTTCCTCTAAGGTCAAGAGTGGGCTTTCACATCTTACCTGGGATAAAGGACAGCTGTCTCTGACCCCCTCTCATCAGGAGCTTCATTTGTTGCTGGCAAAATTCAATTTCCTGGATCAAAGAGAAGCTTAGAAAAGCTTAGCCGGTATCCCAATACTCTTAGTAAACTGTGCTTTACTGAGTTGCATTTAAATGAGTCACAGACATATGGGTTGCATTTCACTTAAAAATACACATGGCTCAAGAAATTAAAGGATATCATTCTTTAACCAAGTATTTGGCAGATCTAAAGTATTCAAAATGTTTTTCCAAACTCCTCACTCAGCTGGACTCTCCGTTCCCCACAGCTAAGATTGTATAACCTAGGGAGACTAGTGCTGAGGAAACGGATGGATGGATGGGTGTGGACAGCAGAATTTGATGAGACTGCCTGTGGGTGTCTGAGATTTTCTTCAAACATTCTTTGGAAGGATCAGGAACTGATTTGACCCTGCTGCGTTGACTCTGAAGGCAGTGAATGCATGAGCAAGTTTAAATTCCAAGAGCGACCTGGGAGTCCTCTTTGAGATGTAGTTTCTGATGGCAGCTTTGTAGACTGAGATTGATTTCATTGACAATTCCCATGTTGTCCCAGAACCCTGGAGTTGCAGAACAAATGGATTGTCTGCCATTTGATGTGATCTTTGTATAAGCCTAATTGTCAGACCCACTCCTGCATAAGCAGGATCTCCATTTGCAATGGGCTGAATATTTCTGTCTCCCCCAAATTCATATGTTGAAATCCTAGCCCCCAAGGTGATGGTATTAGGATGTGAAGCCTTTGGGAGGTGATTCATGCCCTTAAAAAGAGACCCTAGAGGTCAGGCTCGGTGTGGCTCAGCCTGTAATCCCAGCGCTTTGGGAGGCTGAGGTGAGTGGATTGCCTGAGCCTGCCTGGGCAACTTGGTGAAACCTCATCTCTACAATAAATAAAAAAAATTAGCCGGACGTGGTAGTGCACGCCTGTAGTTCCAGCTGCTTGGAAGGCTGAAGTGGAAGGATCGCCGGAGCCCAGCGGGTCGAGGCTGCGGTGGCTAGGAGCGGCCACTGCACTCCAGTCTGGGTGATACAGTGAGACTCCAACTCAAAAAAATAAAAAATAAAGAGACCCTAGAAAGCCAGCTCTCTCCTTCTATGAGGGGAAAACACAGCTGGAAGGTACCATCTATGAACCAGAGTAGGTCCTCACCAGACACCAAATCTGCTGATGCCTTGACCTTGGACTTCCCAGCCTCTAGAACTGGAAAAGTAAATTTGCTGTAGCTTATAGTTACTGGGTTTGTGCTGTTTTGTTATAGCAGCCTGAATGGACTACGACATCGTTATTTCTTAATTGTTGGAAATATGATGTCACTTTCTTAATTAGGAGTGGTGAGCTGAAGGGATGCAGCTATACAGTTGCCAGAGGTAAGGCATCCAAGGGGATGCATCCAAAATGGAAGTAACCTAGATGTGTTGATTCTGAAGGCTGTGAGCTCATAAACCCCAAACACCCTAGTCCATAGAGTAGAACAGATGTGGACTTTGGCATCAGAGACGCAGATCCAATTCCAGGCACTGACACTGATCTTTGGCAAGTCTCTTGCTTTCTTCACCTGTATCATAATACTACTCACTGCTCAGGAAGCATTTGCTGAGGACCGGTGCTGGGGCAGTGGTGCTTCACACAATGTCGTATTCAATCCCCTTTGAAAGAGATATTATTACTGTGCACATTTTATGAATGAGAAAACTCAAACATGAAGAGTTTAAGTAATCTATCCATTATTAGGCAGAGCCAGGAGTCAAACTCAGACGTACCTACCTCTTACCTCATGATGTCACCTGCATTCCTTGGCAGGAAATAGAAACATTAATAGAGAAGTTAATACCCTCATTGCAGAGTATACTAGGCTGAGAAAAGTATCCCTTCCCCCCAAAAGATAACCGTGTTCTAATCCCTGGAACACGTGACTCTTCCTTATGTGGCAAGAAAGGGTCTTTGCAGATGTGATTAAGTTAAGGATCTTAAAATTTTTAAAAAATTTTATTTATTCTTTGTGGCAATAGGGGGTTTCACTATGTTGCCCAGGCTGGTCTTGAACTCCTGGCCTCAAGCAATCCTCCCACCTTGGCCTCCCAAAGTACTGGGATTACAGGTACGAGTCACCATGTCTGGCCTAAATTAAGGCTCTTGAGATGGGGAGATATCCTGGGTTATCTGGATAGCTCCTAAATGCAATCACAAGTGTA
>CAUYQG010113537.1:0-17576 GCA_963574415.1 Tarsius wallacei
TTTGGGAGGCTGAGGTGAGTGGATTGCCTGAGCCCGCGGGTTCGAGACCCACCTGGGCAACTTGGCGAGACCTCATCTCTACAATAAATCAAAAATCAGTCGGGCGTGGTAGCGCATGCCTGTAATTCCGGCTACTTGGAAGGCTGAAGTGGAAGGATCGCTGGAGCCCAGCAGGTCGAGGCTGCAGTGGCCGGGAATGGCCACTGCACTCCAGTCTGGGCGACAGAGTGAGACTCCAACTCCAAAAAAAAAAAAAACCAAAACATGTTTTTTAGATTTATTGCTGTTTTGTCCTTGTGAGTTTTTGTTACAAATGAACCCTGTAACAGAAAACAGAAAATAATGCTAGCATATAATACAAAAAATAAAAGTAAAATTTCTATCCTCATGAAAATTTATTAATATAATTCAGTTTTAAAAGCTGCTATAAAGCCTACATAACTTGCAAAAAAGCACTGTGTTCAATATGAATGGGTGACTAATGCAGGAAAAATCTCATTTCTTAAACAATCTGTGGGAAATTATATGTGTAATGTTACCATGTCTATGTGAAAACCCACCGTAACTTATTTTTACTTTTCTCCTATGGTCTTGCCTGAACTATTGTAATTACTGAAGAAATAAAGTTGAAGATTTTCTCTACACCTATCACTGAATTTTCCCTTTTTAGAAACCAAAGAGAGAAATCTCTCTCAGAATTAAGTGCCATGAAAAGCTTTGTTTTCCTAAAATAACTCTGTGCTTACTACATGAAACAACAATCTTGAGAGATGTTTGTGAAGATTTATATTACTAATGGCTCTGAAAGTATTACTGTAAATAGAATTGTTTAATTTGTTAACTGCAAGGTTTCCTTTTATTTTATTCTATTTATTTTCTACAAGAACTTCATCCTTCTTTTTGTTCTCATAACAACTGTTAACCTGCAACAGAACCAGTGCTCCACAGAGTGCACCGAGGAAAATTCTGGTTAGAATCCTTTTGGTGTGTATTTCTAAGTACTAAGTTTTTCTTTGTTTTCATTTTCCTATTTTCCCTTTCTGTTCTCTTATCCTTGACCTAGCAATATTTTTTTATCTTAGAAAATCTTGCAAGTTGTATCATGTCCTTTTTTTTTGAACAGGTATAAAGTATATGAATCAAATAAGCAAAAATGACTAATAAAAATTACATAAATAAAAATACTGGATCAATGGTATTATATGAGACATTAGAGGGACTTTTAGAGAACAAAAACGTCTGAGCACAGAGCTAGATTGATTTGAATGAATAAAAATAAATGTGGATTGATTTGAGAAATGCTCAATGCCATCAGAGCAGATTACAATTTTAAGGATTAAATGTTTTCAAGGAGAAATCAGAGGTCTGATTAAAGCAATGTTAACAGCACTGGATTCTAACATAGCATTAAAAAACTGAAAATGCTCAAGATGTTCATGGTAATAGGATTCTACTTGTACACAGGTTGAGCATTCCTAATCTAAAAATTGGAAACCTAAAATATTCCAATATCCAAAACTTTTGAGCATGTGGAAAACTCCAAACATAAGTCATTATTGCAAACTTTGTTTCATACACAAAATTATTTTAAAATGCTGCATAAAATTACCTTCAGGCTATGTGTATAAGGCATATTATGAAACATGAATGAATTTTGTGATAAGCCTTGGGTCCCATCCCCAAGATATCTCATTATATATATACATACATTTTCCAAAATGCAAAAAAAATAAAAAAAAAATAAAAAAAAAACAAACCCCAAATTGAAATCTGAAACACTCCTGGTCCCAAGCATTTTGGATAAGGAATACTCAACTTACATACATAAAGTGTGCAAGAGTTCACTATTACCACTACTGCTAATCATACTAAATATTTGTTCATAACATATTATCTTCACATCCATTTTCTAGACTGATTTTCATTAGTCTTTGGGGTCAGCAAGGCATCCAGGAAGAACCTAATTTCATGACGAGCAAACAGATACTTGGGTCTCCACGTTCCACACCACTGCATTGCTTTTTTATTGCTAAGTATGGAATTCTGATCTTGATGTGATTTTTTAAATTTAACAACTGCCTACTTAGTTCTACATCCATCACAGAACTTCAGAAAGGGAAGGAAACTTTCAGGTCTACTAGACCAGTTCTCTTATATTATAAATGAGGACACTGAAGAAAAGTCAAATCGAGATTACGTTGCTGGTCAGTGGCTATACATTTTACACAACTAGCTGAAGCTCTGTGCTCGTTACGGCTGAAAGCTGAGTACAGTTGTCAGCTTTGTCTAGCTTCTACTTTTTGCTTTTCGTTTATCTCAGCATTCTTAACTCATCTGAGCTTTTAACATATCTAAGTTATCTTGTTATCTTTCAGTATAATAACACATGGCTTAAAAATTCTCAGAAGCAGCTTCAAAAACTTTCATTTTTTTGGGTGCTTAAATCACAAACTGTGCATCATCATTCTGAAAATTCTGTTATGACGATGCAGAAATAATATCTACGGACACTTCTGTGCTCAAGTAAACTTCCTGCCTCCCTTCTTATCTGACCAAGGAACTTCATCTCATTCTTTCGGAAGTAGTTCAAATTGCGTTTGTGAAGTCTTACATAATGCTATCTGGTGAAAGTTAGGCAATTCTATTTCTCTTTAAATTTTTTTACTTCAAAGGTGTGGGATACAATTCAGGGTTAGGTATACAAATGTCCATTGCACAGGTACCCTTGTTGATGAGGTGTGTCCCTCCTCCCCCCGCAGAGTCCCATTACTGCCAGTCCCGCCCCCCTCCCCAGCAGTTCCCTGCTGCTGAAAAGTTAGGCAATTTTTTAATCGTCTGTACCCAGCAGACCTTCAAGGAAATTCCAAATCTTTTATTTATCTCTGTATTCTCACACCTAATATAGCACTGGCTCTTTTTGAGTAAGTAATACATGCTAAATGAATGAGGACCGATTAACCTGATTATATAGTACTGTAAAAAATTATCATGTGGGAATTTTAGACACAATTTTTAGGAAAAAATCAAAAGACAACAAAGAAAAAATATTTATAGCACACAGGATATGGGCTGGTTTCCTTAAAGATAAGCTCTTACAAATCAGTAAGAAGCTAGTGAACAATCCAATTAAATAAATGAGCAAATGATATAAATAGACAATTCACAGAAAAATGAATGCTAATTTCCAGTCTCTGCAGGGAAAAACAGTATCAGCTTCTACAATGTAACGGGTATTACTTTTTTTTTCTTCTGTTTAGCATCCATTACTCCTTCTTCTTTTTATGAAATGCTCTTTCCCCACTCTTGTTCTACCTGGTGCAGGTGGGCTAACCTCATTACCTGATGCCCTGGGTGGCTATGTGATCCAGACTTATCAATCATCATATTTTATTCAAGTGGCCACTATGACTAGTGCAGAAATGGGTACATGATTCAAATTGATCCAATGAAATTCTGCTGCAACTATCTGGGAAAAAAGATCTCTTTTTCTAGTGGAGTTACGAAAGCATCATTGCTGTAACACAGGGAATCCTGTTTAAGAATGAAGCCAATCAGAGAGGTGGCAGCCTGCTGATGCTGGTGAGCACTTGGATTACATTCTCCTGAACTGACCCATCCCTAGATTTCTCAGCTGCATAGGCTAATAGAACTTTGCATTTTAAATTAAAGCCAGTTTAAGTTGACTTTCTATGACATGTAACCAGAAGTCATATTGTTAAAATGCACAAAAACTACTTTTATTGACTAGATAGTAAAAAGTTATTGTTTTATAACATTCAGTATTGTTCAGGGTGTGGAAAAACATGGTATCTCATAATACTATTGGCAACAGTATAAATCAGTAAAATTTCTTGTGGAGCAAGCTGGTAATATTTTTTAAAAAATGCATGTACTTTTGATTCAGTAATTCCACTGTGATAAACTGATTAATATGAAAAGACTCCAATACAAGGATATTTTTCACAGCATTGCTTGAAACGGCAAAACAAAACAAAAAGAATGGGAAGTAGTCTAAATAAAGGACTATTCCTACCAAGTAGTAGTCCCATAAAGGACTGTTTAAGTGAATGACGACATCCCCACACTGCTGTATAACACACAGCTGTTTGTTATGTGAACAACAAGGAGCCAGGCATATAAGATTCAGGGCCTGAGAAGTCAACGCAGAGGAAAAGCCAGTGCAGGGCTCTGAGGGGAGACTGCATGGCATGATCAAGGACCACAAGGAAAGACTGTGACTGGAGCAGAACCATGAGAGGAGGAGGAGCTTGTGAGATGAGGCGACAGGACAGGCAGGGGCCACATCCTAGGCTTCACAGACCAGGTGGTGAAAGGGCACTGCAGGCATTGGATGGCTTTAAGCAGGACAGAAGCAAGATTTGAGTTAGACTTTAGAAAGTCTCAGTGGTTTTGTGGAGAATGGATCACAGTTAACACTACATTATCATTAGTAGTGCTAGGATGGAAAAAGCCAGTTGCAGAAATAGCATTATATAGCATGATCAAAGTTTCCCTAGACATCCTGTAATATATACGTAATACGTTTTTGCTTGAACAATCAGAGGGACATTTTTGAAGAACAGACATAAAACTATGACAATAGTTGCCTCTGAGGGGGTGGGAATAATGGAGACTTTTAGTCTTCTCTTTATACTCCTTTTTAAAAACTGTTTAATCAATAATTTGGTTTAACTCACGAATAGATAAGCTTTTTAAATTATACGACCTAGAAATACCTTTCAACTGTGAACATTTTAACTTTGATACTCAATTACAGTAACTTTATATTTTGGCTAGTAAGCTTTATTGACCAAATATTTACAAATATAAATTTCTATTGTCAGTCTTCACTGATGTTTGAATCAGCATATATTACAACCTTACTAGTTAAAAACAAGTGAAATGACAACATAAGGAACAAAAGACAAATCCAGAAGGAGAGATATTCTATAGGATAACTGACATGCTCTCTTCAACGAATGAATGTCATTAATAAAGGAGGTAGAGGGGTGGTTGGGGAGTTACTGTAGTCTGAAAGACACATAAGGCAGAAGAATCAGATGTACTGTGTAGTTGTTGACCGAATCTTGGCTTGGACAAAACAATTTTTATAGACACATGAGTGATCACTGGAAAATCTTGATTTTTTGAGGGACAGTGTTACATAATATTAGGGAATTATAAGTTTTCTCAGATGCAATGATGGTATTCTGATTATATGGAAAATTGCTGTTTCTTCATACTTAAATATTTAAGGATAAAGTGTGATATCTTTAATTTACCTTAAAATATTTTAGCAAAGCCAGGCGTGGTGGCTCATGCCTGTAAATCCCAGTACTTTGAAAGAATGAGTGAATGAATAAAATTATTCCTTGAAATAAATGATTATCCCATGAGTTTAAAACAGTATCCAAATCCTGCCAATCAGTGCCTTGCACTTAAAAGGGTACATCTCCTTTGGTGTTGCCTTATAAGTCAGTCTAATGCAAACGAGTTTCAACGTCCTGTGGACTGCATGCCAAGGTGGCGTCCAACATAAATTTAGACAAACGCTTCAAATTTGGCAGAATTTTTGGTAGATGGTATATAATTAAATTTATACAGTCCCACTTTTTCCTGTTAGTGAGTTCTGTATCATCATAGCTACTAATACACTTAGTAATTTTGCTCATACTTCATGTTTTGCTGTTTAAAATTGAGCACTAGGTAGATTATGCTAAAGTAAATGAAGCTAGTTTCATTGTAGATAATCTTAGCTCATGGTGAAAAAGAAAGAAAAAATAATGGTGAAAATTTGCTCTCGATTGCTGAGTTGTGCGTTCCCTACCATAACAAGGTAAACTCTTTTCTAAGTGGGGTACAGACATTTGGCAGTATCGAGGGTGGACGGTTGAACAGTATTCACACTTCAGTGCATCCATTTGCATTATCACATTTCAAAGCCTCAAGGCATTATCGCTTCCTTTTTTAAGTGGCATAATAATTTGGGAATATGGTTATGCTTATCATCATCTGTCAGTCAAACACTCCGTGTTAACAAAATATATTTTTTCCACTCGATGAATGGGTGTGTGTATGATGTCTTATGCTCATGTCAATATTAGTAGGACTTGGTTTTTTGATGAAACTATTTCATTTATCAGAGGGCACGACTGGGAAATAGAAAAATTCTATTTACACTTTAATGAGCAGAGACTGTGCTTCATGTCAAAGTCATGCAACTGCTATAATTTAAGAGTCAAGTTCACATGATTTATGTAAATAACTGAAGAACTAGCATATACCATGTTTTAAGATAGATTTCATCACAGGTTCTCATCTTCATAAGGAATATCTGTATAAATTGGGGGGAAAGTCTCTACACCCACTGCTGGTTGGTATTGAAAAGATAGGTCAATGACAGATTGCTTCATTTGCTGTCCATCATGTCAAACAACAAACATGGCCTCCAACCTGTGCATGTAATAAATAAAACTTGAACCTGTGATGTCTGATTGAATGAGAGGTCTAATAAATCTTACTGATAAGGAACTTTCTTGCTCCTGTGCTCTTCAACTGTTCAATTAAGTGGGTAATAAAAGAGTAAAAATATTATAAATATAAATTATTTCAGTCTAAATAAATGTGCATCCAAAGTTTCAATAAACATTTAATTTAATCTCAGTTTTTTGACGTTTATGGTTTTGATAATTTGGTAATTTAAAGAGATGATAAAACAGATTTATTACATAAAAATATTTTATTAAGTGATATTACTCTTTATTTTAAAAATAAATCAGTTGAATCAAATAATCTGTCGCTACACTTTTTTCCTCATACCAAAGATAGTGAACTCTCAACTGACAATTACAAAATCTGCTTCATAGTTGTTGTTCACTGAACAACACCTGCATGTCAGGCATCGCACGAGGTACCTTAACTGCTTTAGCGTGCTTAATTTTTTCAGCAACCCTATTATGTAAGTATTATTGTGTTTATTTTATTTGAATCAGGGTCTTACTGAGTCATCCAGGCTGGAATGCAGTGGCATGATCATGGCTCACCACAGCCTCAAACTCCTGGGCTCAAGCGATTCTCCTGCCTCAGTCTTCCAAGTAGTCGGGACTATAGGCAGGTACCACCATGCCCAGCTAATTATTTTTATTTTTTGTAGAGGCAAGGTCTTACTATGTTGCCTAGGCTGGTCTTGAACCCCTGGGCTCAAGTAATCCTCCTGCTTCGGTCTCCTAAAGTGCTGAGATTAGGGCACGAGCCGCTGTGCACAGCCTATTGTGTTCATTTTTTTCTGAGTTGGAGTCTCACTCCATCACTTAGGCTGGGGTGCAGTGGCACGCTCACAGCCACCCCAGCGTCAACCTGCTGGGTCTGCCTCAGCCTTCCAAGTAGCTGGAACTACAGGCACATGCTACCATGCCTGGCAAATTTTTGATTTATTGTAGAGATGAGGTCTCGCCAAGTTGCCCAGGCTGGTCTCAAACCAGTCGGCTCAGGCAATCCCTTCACCTCGGCCTCCCCAAGTGCTGGGATTACGGGCGTGAGCCACAGCGCCCTGCCTATTGTGTTCAATTTAAAGAGAAAACAGAAGTTCACAAAACATTCTAAATTTGTACAATTTGTGACAGATAAACATTTGAGCTAAGGCTACATTCTTTCCACATACCAGTTAAGACTTCTCCTTTTTTCTCTCTGGACTTAATACTGATACAATTAAGACAGAGGAAAGGTTCCATCATTTCAGCATTAGCCTTTCCCAGCATCCAGTAGTGAGAAGAGAAACTGCCAGGATTCAACTTCCTCTGTAAACAGAACCGAGTGCTGTAGAACTGGCTGCAGTATGGACTTTGGCAAGAGTGAGACAGCCATCTCCAGCTCACATCCTCAGCCTGTCCTTGTCATTAAAGTCCCAGGGCAAATATGTCTCGTGTAAAAATATGACTTTTATTTACTTTATTTCTCATTTGTTTGTCTCATTTGCACAATTCTATAAAAACAGTAAGTTAACTTTTTCCCCAACATGCCTTTGTTATATGTTAGATGCAGCTTAAAAATGAGACAAGCCGGGCTCAGTGGCTCAGCCTGTAATCCCACGCCTTGGTAGGCTGAGGTGAGTGGATTGCCTGAGCCCACGGGTTCGAGACCCGCCTAGGCAACTTGACGAGACCTCATCTCTACAATAAATCAAAAAATCAGCCGGGTGTGGTAGCGTGTGCCTGTAGTTCCAGCTCCTTGGAAGGCTGAGGCGGAAGGATCGCCGGAACCCAGCAGGTCGAGGCTGCGGTGGCCGGGAGCGGCCACTGCACTCCAGTCTGGGTGACAGAATGAAACTCCAACTCAAAAAAAAAAAAAAAGAAAAGAAAACTCAGGAAATCAATTGTATAGGTATGCTTATGTTTAATTAAACTGTTAAAAAATATGTATCAACAAACAAAATTCCATCTGATGATCACAATTTCTTCTATTTATCAAACACAGCAATTCTCCTCATTCCTCTTCAGATATTTTCTAGGTTTTCTTCTTTAATCAGAGCTTCACTATTACTTTTATGAAGAACAAGTACATCTTGGATTTGTTGACTTTTCTGGATTGTGAAATATTGCACTGGCATTGCCTTTTTTAATCACAAAAAACCTACTGAAAAGATGTCTCTTTTTAATCTTCATTTTCAGCATTAAGTAAAACAGTGCTCAAAGAGTTTGTGGCAAACCTAAAGCTATACAACTTAAGAAAAGTTCCAGGATTTGAAATAAAATCTTAAAACTCCCATGTTTCTAGTCTTTCCATTCTCTCATAATACTCAAAACATAATTCAAAAACCTGAATGATCAAGCAGGTACTTTAATCTTAACATTTTAATAAAAGCTTATATTATTTTTCTGATCCTAAAATCAATACATTATTCTATTTTGCTTCTTTCTTTAAATAATGCCACCATTATGTAGATTTAAAACCATTAATTTATCTTTAATTTTCCTTTCTATACTATTTATCAGCTAACAAGTCCTATAAATTCTTATTACTATCTTTTGAACTTGATCATCTATATCTTTTTTTTACTCTGTGCTGCAAAGGACCTGAATGTTCTGTACTTCCCCACTTTTGTCCTTCCCTCCTACTCTCTAGAACTCCCTCCCTCCCTCCCTCCCTCCCTTGCTTCCTTTCTTTTTTTGAGTTGGAATCTAACTCTTATTACCCAGGCTGGAGTGCAGTGGCATGCTCATGACCACTGCAATCTCGACCTGCTGGGCTCAGGTGATCCTTCTGACTCAGCCTTCCAAGTAGTTGGAACTATAGGCACGATACCCCATGCCCAGCTAATTTTTTGATTTATTTCAGAGATGAGGTCTTGCCAAGTTGCCCAGGCTTGTCCCGAACCCATGGGCTCAGGCAATCCTCTTACCTCATCCTCCCAAAGTGCTGGGATTATAGGCCTGAGCCACTCTGCCCATCCTTCCTTTCTTTCTTATCTGCCCAAACCCTTTAAAGTCTATCTTACACACCTCTTCATTCAGGAAGCTTCTGATGGTTTTTTCAGCATTATTCTTTCTCTCTCTGACTCTGATTCTTTCTCTCTCTTTCTTTATTTGTATTTATCTTAGACCATTTGTATTTATCTTATTTATTTTTCTTTATTTGTATTTATCTTAGACCACTTACCTTCTTTGTTTGTAGTTTGTGTACCTATTTTATTATCACCATTACCAGATTGTAAGCATTCTGCTGGCACATACCATGTTTCACTTACCTTTTTTTTTATTCCTGCATAGCAAAATCATGGAGTAGGTAATAAATAAATGTGCAATGACTTAGATATATATGTGAGGGAAACCAATAGGCTGAATGTAGTCATAACATAGGAAATTACAGCAAAGCTTAAAATTTAGATTTGATGTGAGACACAGGAAGTATATTAACCATTTCTAACTATAACAATTATTATTCATTGTGGTTTTTAATAAATTTATTTTTTTAAAAAACAAAATTTTTATATTGCTTCCTATGGGTTTGCTCTAAGGACATTGAATATTAGATAAGTACAATGGATTTCTAGAAAAAAACGGTTCTTGCAAATGTAAAGGTCTTTCAACTATTAGGACCAGGCAAAAAGCCTGGGGTTGAAATGTGTCATGAATCCTAAATTATCTCTTCAAAGAAACTGTTCAGATTGTTCAGATAAAAAAATCTATCCTTTTCTCACTAATACAAATGATGTATGCCGATAATGGAAACACATTCTTCTTTAAATGGGAAGGAATGAGTCCTGCACTCAACTTTGAACACAGTAACATTATTAACAATCTATTACTGAGGAAGTATCAGTTTACTTAAGTGTATGGCTAAGAAATACAAGGTAAATTCATGCTTTTGGGTGCAAATCATATACAAACATCAAAATTGGGTGGTCCTCCATATATTATCATTATGAAAGTTAATAATTTTCTCTGCACTTTCCTAAGATTGCAAGACCAAATCCTGACCAGTCTGTCTTTTGAAAATTTAAAGAATGGAAAGCAATCAGACTAAAATGAGATTTTGACTCTTGAATTCTTTAACACAAGTTTACTTCTCCCCTTTATTTTTGACAAACTATATTCTGCCTCCATCACATTGCTTTTTACCTTCTTTTTGCCTGAAGAAACTAACACAAATGCTTCATTTTGTATTATCTTTTCCCTTCCGCCTCTCAAAATAAAACATGCATTTGGTTTACCCAGAAATTCATGAGATGGACAACTCATGATTAGACCTATAGTAAGGACTCTTGCCTTTTTGATGAATAAAAAGTGTCTATAGATTATGCTTATTAAGAGGACTGTCTTTGGAATTAGATCGTCTCTACTCAAATATCAGCTCTGATACTTATAAGCTGTGCAATTCTGAAAAATTTACTCTACCTCTCTAAGTAAAATCTCTCATTTAAAGAATAATCATTATAATGCTATTCAATTCAATGTGTTTTGTGTAAATTAAATAAAATAATGTACTTAAAGTTCTCAGTTTTGTAATGTCATGTAGTAAGTGTTAAAACAGAAAACTATTGATACTATTGATATAGTAAAAAATGGACAATACTTTTGTAGTAAAGCCATGATGAATATAGTTTGTGAACTGGTTACATAAACAAATCATCTGCAACCTCTGGTTAACACATAGGCAGCATAGGTAACGACTGACCATACGACTTTTTACTGTAATCAGTCTCTTATATGGATACTGAAAGTTTACCACTTCCCAAAGAGTAACTACTGTTCTACAAGTTTCAACAAACAATTTCATTAAAAAAGTCTTCCTTAATCCCTGTTATAGTTCCTATCCCTTTAATGTTTCAGTAGTGGCAGTCAGCTCAAGGTTTCACATAAAATATTTCTTTTAAAAAATGTTCTTATAATGTCTTCTCCTTAGTACTGTTATTGAACGTGTTGCACTATAATTGTTTTGTAATGTCTCCTTAAATAAAACTGGAAGAAAGAGAGAAAGAATGGAATGAGTACTGCAAGAACGAATTCAGCAATACCTCACATTTTTTTTCAGAATCTTTTGCAGGTGTTTGGAACATTCCGTCCACCCAAAATATAATATTTATCTTCTTCAATAAACAGAGATGTTTGAGGATTCTTAGATTTCCTTTAGGACTTTCAGATATTCCAAAAATAATTATGGGCAATTTTAAATGACTTTTGGAACTATTGTGTTTTCAATCTTTGTTAGACATTGATGACTCTTGTCTAATGAAATACTAACAATATTTGCATCTTCCTCTAAAAGATGTTGTTTGCTGAGATATGACAGTAAATAATAATCATTTTAAATATGCTAAATCAAGAATTTAAAGTCAAATTGACAGTAGCCAAGAAATCCATTTAAAAACAGAAATAGTATTACATAATCAATTTTCAGAAAAAACCTATTAATTATAGTAGGTTGTTGAAAGAAGAAAGATAACACAATCATGATTTGGTTTAGGTGAAATCAGTTAACTTTATTTCATGACATGACTTCTAAAGTCTTTGGACTTGTTTTCTTAAAAGTTGTTTTTTGAAAAATTCATTCATATTTATCTGCAGAAAACTGTCTATGATGTTAAGCATGGCAGTTGAATGGTAACACATTGTCTCCACCCCAAGGAAGTATTCAAGTGAGTTTTTCTTTAATGTAATTTTTTTGTCACAGAAAAAAAAAAGTATTTTAACAGTACAAAAACAATTGAAGAAAAGCAGAACAAAATAACAGAAGGTATATATTTCAGTTTACATTGTTTTTACAATGAAATAAATGAAATAACAAAGTTTTACAACCTATTTGGTTAATTTGGTCTCTGCCAGGTTATTTCACAATATAGTTATCTCTCCATTAGTAGCTAACAAATAACTCTGGAAAGGATCCTTTGAGAGTACACCAATATTTTGTTTCTTCCAAGTTTATACCACTAATTTTAGCATACATTAGTGGATTTTGTCTGCTACAATTATTACTACAGATCATCATTGATAGACAATTTTTTATCTTACCACTTACTGTATGATATGATGAAACTGAGAACTTTAAGTACCTTATCTCATTTAATTCTCATGAAACTAGATTGGTGTAAATATTGTTATGGTGATTTTTTTTTTTTTTTTTTGAGTCAAGGCCTCACTCTGCTCACGGCTACTGCAGCCTCAACCTGCTAGGATCAGGTGATCCTTCTGCCTCAGCCTTCCAAGCAACTGGAACTACAGACGTGCACCACCACTTCTGGCTAATTTTTTAAACATTTAATTTATTGTAGAGATGAGGTCTTGCCAAGTTGCCCAGACTGGTCTCAAGCCCCTGGAATCAGCCAATCCTCTCACCTCCACCTCCCAAAGTGCTGAAATTACAGACATGAGCCACCGCACCTGGCTTGACAATTTTTTAAATGAATAATTTTACTTAGCTAATGCAAACTTCCCACAGTTGCACAGCTTGTAAGTATGAGAGCTGATATTTGAGTGGAGACATTCTGACTCCAGAGACTGTTTTCTTAAAAAGCATAATTTACAAACACCTAAAAAGACTCAACATCATTTCTGTTGAGTTTTTGGCCAAAAAAATTCATAAACTGATTTTAATGATAAGAAAACAAACCTAAATTGAGAGACACTGTAAAAAAAAAACAAAAAAAAAAACAACCTGCAAGTACTCTTCAACAGTGTCAAAGTCATGAAAAAAAAAAAAAAAAGCAAGACACACACTGGAGGAGAGCAAGGAAAAATAACAGCTAGAAATCATATGGGATCCAAGATAAAATTCATGAACAGAAAAAAAAAAGTAATAAAAGACAGTTACAAAACCAGTGAAATTTGAGTAAAGTCTGTAGAATAGTTAATATTATTGTAACAATATTAATTTTCTGTCTTATAATTGTATTATTACATATGAAATTAGCATTTGGAAAAACTGAGTGAGAAGTTTATAGGAACACTGTACTATTTTTGCAACATTTTAATAAATATTTTAATAAGTCTAAATATAATTTAAAAGAAAAAGTAAAAAAAATAACTTGTCCTAATTTCGTAAGTCGATGAAGAGTAATATTTTGACTGGAATCAAGATCTCTACTTTTCTTTTCTGTACAGCACATTACATTTTGATCAAAGTGTATATTCTTTGGTTTAGTAAGCAAAGCAAGTAATTTTCTAGTGTTTAATTTTATGTTATTTTGAAATATTAACAACTTGCTTAAATAAATGATGTAATTTTAATGTTTTAGTGACATAAGTGGGTACTAAGCAGAAAAGAATCCCTAAACAAGTAATAGATTGAATTTAATCAGCTAAATGATAGCTTTTACTAAATCTATCTATTCAACAATAAAACTTATACAAATTTATATTCATTGTTTCCAATAAGAATGAGCCATTGGTCATATTTTATCAAGACAACAAGGCACATTTGGTGTTAAAATATAATTTTTTAAAGAATTGCATTAATCCATTATGACCTAGCAATCCTAACTTGCAATAACTAGATGGAAGAAATTGTGGGAAAATATCCAGTTTCATTAAATCTATATAAATCCTATGGATTAAGATAAAAGTACATATGGAACAACGGTTTTTTAAAAGAAAAGTCTACATGAGCCATAGCCTGAGGCTTAGAAACTTCTATATTGAGGAGCTAATGACATCCAGGAAATAAAATCCTTCCTAAGTAAGAATCAGATGAATTAATAACAACAACAAAAAAGACAATCAGGGAATGAATTTAGGCTCTAGTCAGTCCACAAATAATCTAGGCAATACATATTTTTGAAGCCTATTATGAGCCAGGCATTCTTTTTTGCTCCAATATTGTCAAGGACTCCCCTCTACAACCTTGGGCAATTAATTACCTTTGTCCTCTACTGCTTCAAAGTGGGATAATCCCTTTTATTATTAATTTATTATTGCTTTTAGCATTTTAATTATTTTATATTATAATAATATTTGAGATATTAATTTATAGAAAGGAAGAAAGGTATACGTATTTCCTCAGTCACTGTTCTAAGAAGAAAGAAGCTTTTTTTGGTTTGTTGTAAAAAGCAAAGAAATCTGACATAGGCAATACTTTTGGGCTTTGAGAAATAGTCTTTAGTAGGTAAGAGAGAAATCTAAAAATACAATTCAGGATAGCAAATTGGAGAGTAGAGTCTTCTCACATATTTCCTCTTATCAAATAATAAGAATGATATAATAAATGGGATGTAAGAGTATGAATTCTTTGCTTAGAATTCTTGGCTTTGGTCTGAGAAATTCTGTATAAATAGGAATCACAAGTTGAAAACTCGTGTAAGCACTTTTAAAGCCTCCAAACTGTGATAGTACTTGTGAGTTCATAGGCAACACCTTTGTGTACTTTTGTCCCCAAGAGCATCACTCAAACAGGAAGTGAAACACTGCAAGAGCACTAGAATAGTCTTATAGGACGTATTAAACATAACTCTTGATGGAAATAATTTTTTACAAGGACGCTAACTTCATTCAGGATCTCTAGGATTGTCATGTTTTTCTCTCTCAGGAGGAATCTGATCATGTCAGAGTGAGGC
This sequence comes from Tarsius wallacei, assembly GCA_963574415.1. Taxonomy (NCBI): domain Eukaryota; kingdom Metazoa; phylum Chordata; class Mammalia; order Primates; family Tarsiidae; genus Tarsius; species Tarsius wallacei. The sequence continues at coordinate 15,044 of CAUYQG010113537.1, forward strand.
AGAAACAAAACACAGAAATCTATCATCAAATTATGTTTTAAATTAGATTAACTTTCCACTGTGAGGACAGTGCTTGGGTCACAGCCTAAGTATACTTATGACTTCTGAAATAAAGTAAATGGATCCCCAAAGGCAAGGCATATACATTTTTCTATATTTCAGATCAACAGATGACAATTACTGGTTGTGTACAAGAAGCTTATCCTCCATACCTTTTTAAAAATTTTTTTTGAGTTTAATTCTCATTCTGTCTCCCAAACTAGAGTGCAGTGGCACACTCACAGTCACCCCAGTGTCAACTTGCTGGGCTCAGGTGATCATTTCGCCTCAGCCTTCCAAGTAGCTGGAACTACAGGCATGTACATGGTAATGCCCGGTGAATTTTTTTGATTTATTGTAGAAACAAGCTCTCACCAAGTTGCCGAGGCTGGTCTCGAACCCGTAGGCTCAGGCAATCTGCTTACCTTGGCCTCCCAAAGGGCTGGGATTACAGGCTTGAGCCACAGCTCCCGGCCTCTCCATATCTTCATGAAAAGAAAATACCTTGAGTTCCCTTATTGCTAAAATGTCAACCAAAGATTTGAAGTTTGATGAGGTCCCACTTGTCTATCTTATCTCTTATGTCATGGGCACAAAAGATCTAAAAATTGGCCTTCCATAAAATCCAACAATCCTCCTTTGGGGAATATGCCCAGAGAAACACAAATCATTCTATAAAAAAGATACATGCACACGCATGTTTATTGCAGCATTATTCACAATAGCAAAAACGTGGAACAAACTGTGCTGCCCATAAAAACTGGACTGGATGAAAAAATTGTGGTACATATACATGATGGAATATTATGCAGCCATAAAGAAGGACAAAATTACGAACTTTGCAGCAACTTGGATAGACTTTGAGTCTATAATACTGAGTGCTCTATCACAGAAACAAAGAACTGAGTACCACATGTTCTCACTCATAAGTGAATCCCAAATAATTATAATATTATAAGGAAGGGATTGGCAGTAGTGGGAAACTGCCAGGGAGGGGGAACACAATCATTTGTATACCTAACCCTGAATTGTACCCCACATCTTTAAAATCAAAATGGAAAGAAATCAGTAAGTGTACCTGATCTTCAACCAGACGAAGTGGGGACCAAAGGGAGGCCCAAACTTTGCCTGTATGATGACCTTTTAACTACCTAATCCTGAATTGTACTCCACAACTTTAAAATAAATAAAAATAATTTTTTAAAAGATATCAGCCAACTTCACTAGTAGTCTGTTTTTCTCTAACTCTTGCAGTAACACTTATCCCATCCTACGTTGTCACAGATTTACCATTAAACAAGGTTGTCTTAACAGAACCTCTTTAGTGGAAAGGCTGAATGTCAACATGCACAAACTTAGGAGAGAAATGGCTGTTCTTAACAAATTACTGTTCTGGGAGCAAGCAGCTATTCAAGGAGAACTGTGATAGCTCAGGTTACTTGATTCATTAGATAGCTCTCTGTGTCTTTCATGCTGACCCAAATTTCCATATCAAAATGAAAATTTAAGTAGGAGATTTACAGAAAAATTACTCAAATAATTCACAGGGTGAATTTTTTTGAAATAATTTATTTTGTGGATACAAACTAACATTTTTCTTATAATAGAAAGACACCCTCTCCTTAAGATCATTGGATCCATCCTTTGATTCACTGTATTATCTTCTTTCTTAACACATTTTAAACAAGATTAATACATTTCCTTATCCACATTACAAACAAATACCGTCTTACAAATTCCTGGTTTTCAAATCAGTAGTCAGTAACCCAAATATCATACCTCTGGTGTGGTCCTGGAGAGCAGAATTACAGCATCTTCGTAAAAAATTCAGAATCCCAGGCCCCAATCCAGACCTACTAAGTCTTCATTTTAATAAAATCTCTAAGTGATTATTGTACATTAAGAATTTAGAAGCACTATCTTTCCCTAATAGGTTAGCAGAAGAAGTTTGCTTTTCATTCTACAGTTAGTAATTATCTTTTGATTCTGACAAAATAAAAGCCAGGTTATTATGTATATAATATATGTATATGTGTGCCACTGAGGTTTATAATTTAGGACTATACCAGGGAGTCCTATATCACAATTGAGGCTCCAACTTGATATGTAGAAGTCTTACTTCAAATCTTGTATATATGTAAATACGTAAAAATTTATCACAGATTTTCATTTGTCTGAAACAAGCCTTTCTATTAACAAGATACAGCCAGGCTCGGTGGCTCAGCCTGTAATCCCTCGCTTGGGGAGGCTGAGGTGAGTGAATTGCCTGAGCCCGCAGGTTCGAGACCCGCCTGGGCAACTTGGTGAGACCTCCTTTCTACAATAAATCAAAAAATTAGCCGGGCGTGGTAGCGCATGCCTGTAGTTCCAGCTACTTGGAAGGCTGAGGCGGAAGGATCCCCGGAGCCCAGCAGGTCGAGGCTGTGGTGGCTGGGAGTGGCCACTGCACTCCAGTCTGGGCGACAAAGTAAGACTCCAACTCAAAAAAAACAAG
>CAUYQG010113539.1:0-48176 GCA_963574415.1 Tarsius wallacei
AGTTAGAGTCTCACTCTGTTGCCCAGACTGGAGTGCAGTGGCACGCTCCCGGCCACCGCAGCCTCGACCTGCTGGGCTCCGGCGATCCAAGTAGCTGGAACTATAGGCACGCACTACCATGCCTGGCTAATTTTTGATTTATTGTAGAAACAAGGTCTCACCGAGTTGCCCAGGCTGGTCCCAAATCTGCGGGCTCAGGCAGTCCACTCACCTCAGCCTCCCAAAGTGCTGGGATTACAGACTGAGCCACCAAGCCCAGCTATTTTTTTATAACAACGATTTTTTTGGGGGAGACCAATCTATTCAGCAACCGATTTAATAAGCTAGAAATGGCACATCTGCCTGTTCTCCACACACTATATTTCTTTCTCAAGCAGGATACGGGACCAGCAGGGCTAGGTGGTAACTAATGAGATAGTAGCAGTGGGACGCCTCGCACCGTGCCTGGCTTATAGTAGTCGATCAATAAATGCTCACGGTTACTATAATGTTTTATTTTATTGTTTGAGCAATCCCTGAGAGAGGAACTGAGCAGAGCAGCAAGAGGGGCTATAAAGTTTCCAGGAACTAGTCTGAGGGCCTTGCTTGCCCAGGGAGAGGCCCGGGGACACCTCCGGCTAGGGTTTCACATCAGGAAGTTGGCTGACTGCGCAGAGCGACATTTGTGCTCCTACCGCTCACGGCGAAAATAGCACTGCCACACAACTGGCCATGAAGGCAGAGGACAGGCAGCTTCAGGACACTCGGTGTCTTGACTGTCCTTACCCTCCTCCACACTCCCCAGCAGTTTGGAAGTTCAAGGCTCTCAAAACAAACTTTTGTCACTGGGTTTGGGCCCCACAGATGGTGGAGCCCTGGGCCACCACATCATCCCCAGGCAGGGAAATGGAGCCTGGGCTGGCTGCCAGCAACCCTCTTCTGGTCTCAGCAAGCCCACCCCATCCCGCTCATTCTAGCAGGCAGGCGACATGGACATTGACCCAGACTCAAGGCGAGATTGGAAAGGGACTTCCTTTCATTCCTTCTGGGCACCATGGGGGGTCTTGCTCCCCTGGAAAGTCTTTCCAGAAATTTCTCCTCCCCCCCAATGGCCAGGGTGTCTCAGAAGGGAGACAGACGGCAGTGGAAAACTTGGTTCTCTTTCCCAAGGGTTGAAGAACGAGGTCATATTCTGTTAGGGGCAGGGAGGACCTAGCAGATCCCAGGCGTGATGCCAGCTAACCCTCCCCCCATACTCCTGAAATGCCACCCTTGGCACTGAGACATCTGCATGCTCAGCTTGTTAATGTCACACCCACACCTGGGGAAAATTATCTCACACCCCCCCCACCCGTTTCCCCGCCTATATTTTAATGCAATGCTCCCTTTCTCCACTAAAGGCAGAATGAAAGACACCCTTAGGGTGTGCACAGGGGCTCAGACAGGAGCAGCCCCCAAGGGACTTCTCATGGAGCTCACAGTGACCACTTCTACTCATGTTTAGATTCCAGGAGACGTTGTTTGACCACCTACCTTTTATCATAGTTTATTATAACACCCACAAGGTTGTTGTTGAGAGGATTAAATAAGGTGAGTTGGAGAAAGCGCTTTCCAAACTGCAGTGTCACATAATCACAATGATGATTATTCTGTGACCGCGAATTCTAAAAGCAGCCACTGTCCCTAAAAAGGCCCCCCATGCCCGTGTATGTTTTTCAGGGAAACACCACCAGAGCCTTCTCGACTGGAGTCTGTCTCCTGACTCCGTGGTCCTGCAGTGGGGCATGGCCAGAGCGGGAGGGCCAGGTGGGTCCAGCTCCCCACCATCCTCATCCAACCTCCACAAGGACAGTGACTCTAAGCCCCTAAGAAAAAGTGAGCTTCTTTCCCCAGGAAGAACGCACTTTAAGAGATTACCTCACTCCTCCACAGCCAAGGAGACACAAAGAAATGGCTGCATAGCCGGCCTGAAGTCACAGGGCCTTCCCAGAGCCAGCCCCGCAGCACCGCCACGAGAGCAAACACTAAAAGGGGCCAAACCCTAAAGTCAAGTCCAGGGTCCTCTCCCAGCTCCACGAGCCTGGCTCAGGAGGGGCCGAGGAGACGGAAGCACCAATAACAGCCGTTGCTGGTTGAGCCTGTGCAAGGTGCTCTACATTCACTTTCTCTCATTTGACCCTCATCCCAGCCCGGCGAGATGGGGGTTGTTGTGCCACTTTTCAGACGAGGCTCTGACGGCTTGTCACTTTTCTGAGGTTGTTCATTTAGTAAGAGACAAAACTGAATAAGATTTAAGCCAGGATCTGATCGGTTCCAAAGCTCATAACCACTCTACCCACCCCCTGCTTTATCCGGGGACAGGCCCCAAATGCCAGGATGGACTGGGCTGGCTTCTGGGTGGGGCCTCCCCTCAACCTGGGAAGATGAGACGGCCTCAGAAGAAAGGGAAAGTTGTTCCATCCAGCAATGGCAATCCCAGACTCCCGCCAGCCCTGCACGCACAAGACGAGATCACAGGGCTGCGCTTGAGCCTGGCTGGGAGAAGGGTCAAGGTTGGCTCACCCCAGAGCTTGGCTCTGGACCCAGGGAAGCCCCAGAAGGGGGAGATGTGTCTGCCGCAGGGCTCTCCCACTTCCCTTCCTGCTCCCTGCAGAACAATGGACCAAAGGACCCTATTCCTGGAGCATGGCCTGGGGTGAGGAGGGCACAGCCCTGCCATTTTGGCCAGACTGGCTGTGGGAGAAACTGCCCAAGTCACCACCCCAGGGCAGGTCCCCTGGGCCCTGCAAACCTTTCACCGCTGCTCTTGTCCTCTAGGAAGGGGTGAGGGCAAGGTGGCCAGGACTGAGGCAGAGGATGAAGGACCGTGGACCAAATCCTGGGATTTTTCTTGGGATTTTGCTTTCTCTCTGTTATAAAAGTCACACAGACACATTGCAGAAAATTGGGCAAATAAAAGAAAAAGAATTGTCTGGAATTTCCCCATCATAATACAACCACTGGGGACATTCTCCCTGCTCTCTTGCGTTTTTTAAAAGTTATTTTTAAAGAATTTTGATAACTGTCCTTACACCACTTCCAGAATGCAGACCCAGACAGACATGCCCACTGTCATCTTGATGTCATACTTGTCCCCATGTCACTGTGCAGTGGTTTGCCTGTCCTCCTTCTGATGGCTGCAGGTGAGGCCACCATGCGAATGGAGGCAAAGGCTTTTACCTCTGATTTAAGAACATTTGTATTTGAAGTCTTACAAAAGTAGAAAAGTTGAACCACATTTAGCCAAGCCTCTATCAAACCACCTATTTTGAAAAGAAAGGCCAAGCACGGTGGCTCACACCTATAATCCCAACACTTTGGGAGGCCGAGGGGGGAGGATCACTTGTCCCTACAAAAAATAAAAATAAAATAGCCAGGAGCAGTGGTGCGCACCGGTAGTCCCAGTGGCTCAAGTAACAGAGGCGGGAGGATCCCTTGAACCCAGGAAGTCGAGGCCGTGGTGAGCTGTGATCATGTCACTGCACTCCATCCTGGGTGACAGAAAGACCCTGACTCAAAAGAAAAAAAAAGAATAAGATTACACAGACTCAGAGCTGGTCCAAAAACTCCAGGCAGCCCTTGGTTGTGGCAGACTGGGGAGAGGCAGGAGATACAGCTAGGGTGGAGTTGAAGGACCTGCCACCAACCCAGGAGCCACCAAAATCAGACCTTTTGCCTTCTTAACCCTGAAGGAGCCATGCTGTCAACAGCGCTCCTGGGCCAGAGAGTCGCCAGGAGAGACTGCTTGTGGGAAGATGTTAAGATAGAAACCAAGGAGCCTCTCCCATCTGCCTGCTGTCCTTTCCAGAGCCTTCCTGCACTTGCTGGAGTCTGCCTGGGAAAGGCAGCCCTGAACCTGTCCTGGCCCACGCTTGGAGTACAGCACAGACATTAGTCCTCATTTGTCCCAGCGGGCTCTCCGGCCATCAGCCTGCTCAGGGATACTCTCAAACAGATGCCCTGAGGTTTATTCAATATTTATCAAGAGGTTACTGAATAAATCGTTTGAGAACTGTTGCAAACAGCAAGAAACCACCCCTGCCCCTGGACGCTTATGTTTTAGGGACCAAAGGATTTAAGACAAAGGCCATATAGTCTAGCGAGTCATGGTTCCCACTTTGCAGTCAGACTTACCTGGCACTGAGTACATCCCCCTGGCTCCCTCCTCTTATTTAACAAGTAATTTACTTTAACCTTTCTAAGCCTCAGCTTCTTCATCTGCAGAATGGGGTTAATCTAATTTACCTTGCAGAGTTGTGGTAAGGATTAAAGATAACATATGTAAAGTGCCAGCCATTTGGTAGGCTTTCAGTAAAGTTGGTTATCATTAAGGTAGCACAAAACACATGTAAAATGCTAATGGGACACCCATACGGCAAGGGGGTCAGAGCACTGAGGGGTGAAGGGGCAATCCATTCCTCTAGGGCAGGGATTCTCTGCCCTGGCTATGCAGTAGAATCGCCTGGAGAGATTTATTTTCTTTCTTTCTTTCTTTCTCTCCCCCACCCCCAAGGTGGAGTGCACTGGCATGATTGTGCCTCACTGTAGCCTCCACCTCCTGTGCTCAGGTGGTCCTCCCACCTCTGCCTCCTGAATAACTGGGACAACAGGCATGCACCACCACACTGGGCCAATTTTTTTTTTTTGGTAGAGACAAGTCCTCATATATTGTACAGGATGATTTTGAACTCCTGGGCTCAAGCAATTCTCCCATCCTGGCCTCCCAAAATGCTGGGATTTCAAGTGTGAGCCACCCTGCCAGCCTGGAGAGCTTTAAAGTATGCTGATGTCCAGGTCTCACCTTGACCAATTAAACCAGAATGGAGTCCAGGCATGGGCACATTTTTACAAGGCTGCCCAGATGATTCTGGGTGCATCCAGAATCAAGAACCACTGCCCTAGGAGGCGTTTTGAAACGTGATTGGGAAAGAGAGGGAAAGAAAACAATACAGATTGTATTACCTGGTATATCCTAGCTGTTTTCACAACAGTTAACTGAACTAGTTTTTTTGTTTTTGAGTTGGAGTCTCACTCTGTCGCTCAGGCTGGAGTGCAGAGGCACACTCACAGCCAACCCAGCATCGACTTGCTAGGCTCCGGCGAACCTTCCACCTCAGCCTTCCAAGTAGCCCGGAACTACAGGTGTGCACTACCATGCTCAGCTAATTTTTGATTTATTGTAGAGACGAGGTCTCGCCAAGTTGCCCAGGCTGGTCTCGAACCCACAGGCTCAGACGATGCTCTCAGCTGGGATTACAGGCTGAGCCACTGAGCCTAGCCGCTTAGCTAGTTCTTTTGGTAATTACCTGAAGTGGGTATTTTTAATCCCATTTGAAACAAAAGGAAGCAGAATTTTAGAAAGGTTACATATAAGTTAGCACTGGAAGAGAAATCTGCTCATCACCCAGCAGTTCTTCCTGTATGGTGCTGCAGACCAGACTGTCCAGGAGAAATTGAATCCAAGCCACAAATGGGAGTCCCATGTATAATTTCACATTTCCTACTAGCCACATTTAAACAGTAAAAAGAAACAGGCGAAATTAACTTTAATATGTTTTTATTTATCCTAGCCTAGTATCTTAATACCATTTCAACATGTAGTCAGTATAAAAATTATGAGCGAGATTATATTACTTTTGTCATACTGAATCTTCAAAATCTGGTGTATATTTTGTACTTACAGCGCATCTCAGTTGGGACTGGTCCCAAGTGCTCAATATATAATAACTTCAGGTGGCTGCTGGTTACCCTATTGGACTGTCTAAAGGGACAGTTGACCTGGAACACTTCTGGGCAGATAATGAGCGAAGTGGGGAATGTCCTTGGGTGGAAACAGGTGGTGGGGCTGAGGAGTTTCTGGCTAGCCAAGAGGCAGTAGGGAGTAACCACAGGTTCTGGGGTGAGAGAGTGCCCTGAGATGGCATGCTGTTGGCTGTGGAGTAGGGAGGCTGCCCACAAGCTAGAACAAGGAGTCCAAGAACAACGAGAGGTCGCAGGAGAAAACTCTAGCAGGTGCCCAGCTCCACAAGTGATACCGGGAACCTTGGTCCCTGCCCTCCTTGCCTGAGGCTGATGGACACCCCAGCCAGGGACTCCTTGGAGAGGTGGGCAGGTTACCCCGGCAGGCCTTGGTTGGGAACCCAGGGACTGTTTTACGGTTCCTTTGGCTCCCCACTCAGAAGCAGGCTCACGCCAGATCCCTCCCTCCCGCTCCCTCCGCCACTCCTGCAGCCATAAAGGGTAATGAAGCTGAAGTTAAAATAGTCACATGAAACCCACTCATTTGAAAGGGCACCTGCTTTAAAGGCCGAATTTCCTGAGCCCAGGTTTATACATTAAGCTACAGAAAGACCTAATGAATTCAGACCCCACTCACTCTGAATTTGGGATAAATTCTGCCTCGGGCTGGTCTGAAGTCTTTCCTTTTGCGCTATCTACGAAGAAACGGTTTGCTAAGCAAATAAATAGTGCAGGCCAGATTACAGAGACAGGTCTGGCTTGCTTAACTGTTTTTAAGAACTTTAAAAATCGCTTTCGCAGCCCCATTCTCAGAAAGTTAATGAGATCATTACAGCTGGCCCTTATCTATTTATTTCAGCATTTCAATTTTCCGAGCACCTTCATATCCATTAGTTGATGTGACCTTTGGGTGAGGATCCTGTTGTCAGCTTCTAGCAACTGACTTAGCGCCTGGGACATAGTAGGTGCATAATGTTTGCTGAATGAATGGAAGTAGGCATGGTAAACAATATTAGTACCATCTTGCAGGTGAGAAAAATGAGGCTCAGGGAGTCATTTATGACAAATTCTGTCAGCGCCACAAGGACGGTGGGGTGTCCGTAGGGCTGGGTCAGCCACATGGCTAGTTAGTGGTGAGAACGAGTTTGAACCCACTTGGTTTGCAGGATCTCTCCACACTGTTATACTGTAACCAGGACTTGTGCTTGACAACGTTTATTATCTGAGTCTGAGGAATCATCTGCTCTTAGGAACAACCACAAAAAAAGTCCAGTTTTCTTTTGTGAATTGCCTTTTCCCCAGGTAAGGGAATCAGGGAGTTCTAGAACCTGTGCCTCCCCACTAACCCAGCCACAGACCCCTTCTCTGCAGTACCTGACTCTGACACACGTGGCCCTTGGAAATGTCAGGACCATTGTAGGTCTGTTTCCTCCCTGGGGGGATGAACTGGAAGAAAAGGGGCCTGGTTCCTCCACGGAGTGCTTTCTGAGGCTTGGGGGTGGCCCCCGCTCCCCCCCAGGAAGGATGGTCTTTGCCTCTGGGCCTTCCTTCCTCCAGGACCAGGGAGCAGCCTCTGTCTGATGAGTCTTCCCTGCCCCCATGGTGGGTAGGAGGAGAAAGTCGCTGAATCTCCCTGCCCTTTGTTCTGGAGGCTCTGCCGGCTTGGAACACTGCTCAGGGAAAATTCCCTGACCGTGAGATCTGTAGGCTGCAGGGTCCCCGGGGAGGGCAGGCCAGGGGCTCTTTCGAGCTGCAGCTGGAAAGAGGGGTTGGGTTTCAGTGAGCTGGGCTGGGGGAAGGCAGCCTGCCTTCCCGGTGGTGAGGGAGCCGGCCCTATGAGCTGGTGGTGCCGACAGCTTCCTGTCGAGAACTGGGGGCCCACGTGACCACTCCCCACTCTGTGGATTAGGGGGTGAAAGGCTCAAGAGGGAGGGAGAGCAGGAGGGGCGCTCAGGCGCTATCTGGCCAGGCTGGGGGAGTGGGATGCAGAGCACCAAATCCTCTGCTAAATGAATTCTGCTGGCTTCTTGTCACACGGTCCAGCAAGCTGCCTCTGCATGGAGAGGGGAGGGAAGGAGGGGGCAGGGGAGGGGGGGCAGTGAGCCTTGGCACCAACTGAGGCCTTGGGCTGTTTGTTTAAAGTTCCCTCCCCCCAACCTGGCCACACACATCCCCCTAGTGCCTGACAGGGAAGGAATGTCGTAGTCACAGACCTGCTTGCTGAAGAGGAGATGGGAGCCAGCCATGACATGGAAAACACAGGGCTGGGTTGAAGGGCTGTGCGCACACTTGGACCTCCTTGGCCTTTCCCTGCTGGAACCCTTGGCAAGATGCAGCCAGGACCCGGGACTGGGCCTTCCACTGAAGCCATCCCGACAGGGACATCAAGACTGGTCTAGAGATGCCTTGTTCTGTTCAATAAGCACCTACTGTGTATGGAAGTGTGAGCAGAGATAAGTCAAACACAGACTTGTCTTGAGGAGATAACTTGACATGATAAGGTCTGGGTATGACTGGTTTGCAGCAGGGCACAGAGAAGTTGGGCACCCCGGAGTATAGCCTTGGGATTCAGAGAGAGTTTACTGGAGTAGATGATACCTCAGAGGAGTGAGGCCAGGCCAGCTCAGGGAGGAGGGTTCCTAAGGATCCAGTTTCATGGTGGGTTTCTGGAGGCAGCTGCAGATCCCACCTGGTAGGCAGAACACTTCTACCTGTGCACACCTGCCTTGCCACCACCACCTGAGAAGTGACCTAGAACCCAACAGGACTGTGGGAGGTGGTGAGCATCAGCAGGTTAGGCGGCACCTGACAGCCTCCTGGGGCACAGATTTCATCAGGGGTTTCTGAATCAGCTGAGCGCACTTCTCCCTCCCCTGGTCCGCACTCTTTGTAAAGGATGCAATGGATATCAGGGAGAAGGAGGGGGTGTCATGCAGCCCACTGGGTGCAGGCCTTCCTCTTCACTACCTTCGAAGGGAGACCGACAGCCCTGGGGCATAAGCCCGGCCCACCCGACATCTTGTATTTGTGCTGCTAAACACCACCTCGGCAAGCCAGAGCCTTGGCCTTTCCCCTTAGGGATTTCTGGTGCGGCTCTGTCTGCCCTGTAGGTGATTTTTGTTCCAAGCTCTATCTCTAATATTTACATAGCTCAGAGTTCCGTGGAGTTAGAAAAACATGCTTTCCTTTCCACTAAAGGTGTTATGAAAAACAGCCGGTCTGTGGAGGGGCGGGAGGAAAGGCCACGTGTGCTATCAGGTACCTCATTCTGATGGGCTCGTTAGGTCTCTAGAGGACTCTGTCTAGGATAGCTTTTTGTCACTGTGCCCCAGCCCCCGCCCGAGCTGGCTCAACCTGGAAGTCCTGGGACTCTGAGGGAGCCTGGGTTCTGGAACTCTCACTGGGAGTTTTGGCTCCAAGAATGGCGTTGTCCCCTCACGGAGTCCTGCAGACATGGATGCCACCAAAAGAGGAGGCAATAGAATGCCACCACTCCCCAATGTACCCACCAGCTGCCCCCTTACCTGCCAACCTGAGGAGGGTGAGGGAAGCTGATGCTTGCTTGTGCAGCAGGAGGGACAATGGAGACCAGGGGTGGGGGGAATGGAGGTGAGATGCGTCCTACTCACCTTGAGGAGGGACTGAATGCTCCTCCCTGCTTTAAACCAGCAGGTTCCACCTCTGGGTATTCTCCTCAGCACCTTGTTTTCTTCTCCATTGCAGAGATCTTACTTCTCTCTTGCTTAGTCTAAGAATTGTCCAGAAGCAGTAGACAGGGGTACTCTTCGGGGTGTCCACCTGAAGACCTGGTTCAAAGCTCACCTCTCTCCACAGAGATCACTCCTGCTTCTGCTTCTTCTGTTGCCCAGGCTGGAGTGCAGTGGCAAGATCATGGCTCACTGCAGCCTTGACCACCTGAGCTCAGGTGATCCTTTTGCCTCAGCCTCCTGAGTAGTTGGGACCACAGGTATGTGCCACCACACCTGGTTAATATTTTGATTTTTTTTTTTTTTGTAGAGACAAGGTCTTGCTATGTTGCCTAGGCTGGTCTTGAACTACTGGGCTCAAGCTATCCTCCTGCCTGGGCCTCCCAAAGTGCTGGGCTATAGGCGTGAGCCACCACTCTGGACCTGTACTCCTGCTTCTTATTGTTTCCTCTTTCCTTCTGCCCTCCCCACAGCTTCCCCTTTCTCTTCCCTGCAGCCTCTGTGTGTCCGGCATGCTCTCCCTTTGCATCTCTGAGTCTTCTGCACACACTCTGCATGTTGTTCATCCCTATCTGTCAGCCAACAAGCAGTAGGTCATCACTTCACTTGCCTGGTCCTCAGTTTCTTTGTCTATAAAATGGTGGAGGTAGTGGGTGGTGTTGGGTTGTCTGCCGGTCTTGAGGGTCCCTGCAAGTCCCTCTACCCTAAGATTCAAAGTACCCATTTATTGATGCCCTGGTCCCTGAGCAGGCATTAGGAAGAAAAAAAAAAAAGACTGCCTAGTATGAGAACCCCTGATCCCCCTTCATCCCAGGCCAGCCTAGGGCTAAGGAGAGATCCGCTTCATGGATTCAAACTGCCACAGGCCAAATTATGGAAGGGGATGCAGCAGAATGGGGAACCCCGTGGAAAAGGGGGCAGCGGGATGGAATGGAATGAGCCTTCAGCCTCACCTCTCTTTCTTGACTGCTTCAAATATTCTTAAATTCTGAAAAATTCCCAAATGTTTCTGAGCCAAGAATCCCCCAAAGGAGAGGCTCAGTGTCTGGGGTTACAGAGACTTTGTTACTTCAGCAAAGCATACTACAAGCCATTTACTGGTTTAATTTAATTATTTATGATAACACTTCAGAGTAAAAACTACACTTGTCAAAATAAAGGGGACTTTGTGCTGCAGTGACCCAGATTTTATTGTTGCATTACCTAATGCACCGAAACCTGGTAATCGGCACCAGATCTCCCTGCAACTTGGGCAAATCAGCACCGAATGAGGAGGACTGAAATGGATTACCGCTTCCTGGGGGAGTTATTTTAAACTATTCTAACAAAAAGGCCTCTGGGTTTCATCCTCCCACTCCAATCACATCTCCCTCGCCTCCCCACGTCACCTGGTCTCTACACTCATCTGATTGTATGGCTCCCTGCATGCCCTCGGGTTGCCTGCCTTCCCCTGCACACACAGTTCCCCCTGCCTAGGGTGCCTTCCCCACCACCCCCTAGACACATAATCCCGAAACCTGTCTGTACAACAGAATCTCCCCAGTCATTTAAGAAGGCATTCTACCAGTCCGGGCAACTTGGTGAGACCTCATCTCTACAATGAAAAAAATAAAAAATAAATAAAAAATTAGCTGGGCGCGTTCCGGCTACTTGGAAGGCTGAAGCGGAAGGATCGCCGGAGCCCAGCAGGTGGACGCTGGAGTGGCCGTGAGCGTGCCACCACATTCCAGCCTTGGGCTACGGAGTGAGACTCCAACTCGGAAAAAAAAAAGAAAGAAAGAAAAAAAGAAGGCATTTTGATTCCTGGGAACCACCCTGCAGAACTCCCATGGAGCTGAAATGTCACCCCTCTAGGAAGCTGCCCTGACATCTCTACCCTGTTAGGCATTTTCTTTTCAGTTTGATCTTTTCCCGACAGCTCCTTGCCTGTAAGTTCCTTGAGGGCAGGAAGGGTCTTTATCTTTCTACCTCTGTACCCTCAGTCCATCAGAGGGTCTACCCAGGTGGGAGATCAACAGAGGATGACTGGTTGTTTGTTGGGCAGTATTTTGAGAAACGAAGAGTTTGTTAGAGTTGTCCAGACCAAGACCAGGACCAGGACTCCTGTCCTCCCCCAGCATTGAGCCCCTTTCCTTCTCACCTGATGCCTGCAAGACCACATTCTTCCTCTAGCAGAAATGGCTCCTTTGGTCAAAAGACCATTGAGAGTGAGGAATTTTTGACTACACCGACTATACCTACAGCGGGGGAGAATGGGCATGTAAACTGGCCTTGCCATTCATAGCAACCCTGTCAGGACTCGCTTCAGATGCTTACACCTTATGAATGGTCCTCCCGAGTCCCAAGGCTAACAGGTTCTCTCAATGCCTGACTCCTCCCTCAGCCTCTGACCCATCATTATTCATAGAAGTGACAGTGCGGATGACAGCCTAGGTGACCCAAAGCCAAATCTGGTGATGAGTAAGGAAGGAAAATGTACCTGTGGAAGGCTCTATCCACATCCATCCATCTATCCATCCACACAGTCATTTATTGCTTAGTCAGGAGGATACAAAAGAAGGTCAAAGAAGACCTGGCCCCTGCTCTTAAGGGGTTTACAAGCTAGTTGGAGAGACAGAGAGTAGTTCTAATTCCAGTGCCCCACTCTCCATCCTCAACTCTTCCATATTCCATCTGTAACAATTTCCTGGTGCTGGTACTTTATATTCACAAAGCACTTTCCATGTGAACTGAGGTTTATCCTGAGAAGAGTATGCCCTGGTTTGGCCATGTCTCAAACCAAGTTGGACCAGATGGGCTCTGAGGGCCTTTTTGCTCCAGTCCAGGTGGGTTTAAGAAGAACTTCCAGTACAGGAACTTTGGAGGCCCCAATCTGCAAATTAATGGCTTCCTGGAGGTGTCTTCTAAGAAACCAGGAATTTCCAAGGAAGACCTGCTGAGCCACATAGTCAGAGAGACCTCGGAGACTCCCCAGACCAATGACTGCACATTTGAATGTGCACATAGCGGGGATAAATGGCAGTGTCTGGAACCCAACTGAATCAGTAATTCTTAAAAGCTTCTCTGGTGACCCCAATGTGCAGCTAGGGTTGAGAGCCACTGAATTAACTGACTAGTCTAGCCCACATTTGCGGGATCTGAAGCCAGGAGTGGTGTAACCTGAGTAGAGACACGCGTAAAAAGTGCAGAAAACAGATGCAGAGCAGCTGAGCCCCTGCTTTCCCATGGTGCCTGGCGGCTTCTCCATGTCTTCATGGAGGGTTAGTTCTTTCTCAGATCACCTCCAACAACATCCAGGTCCTGCTGTCCCTGGAGGCCCTGCTCTGTTTCCATTCTGAGGACAGTGCCTAGAGTTGCCGGGCCCCTTGATGTGTCCTTTGCCAGTGTTCAGAGGTAGAGGGACAGGCGGGTGGCATGTGAGGCAGGGGCCTTCAGTCCAGGGAGGGGCTTTCACCAGAGGAGATTGTGATTGTTTGTCTTAAACAAACAGGACTTGTTCCAGGAAGACGTTTGTCTGCATGGGGCAGCAGCGCCATTCATCATGGTAGCTCCAGGGCTGGGGGCAAGAAGGCAGCCTTTCAGGGCCCTGGCCCACAGGGAGGGGCTTGGGGGCTGCTCCCCCAGGACCAGCCCGGAGAAGATGTCAGGAAAGCTAATGAGCAACCAGACAGCTGCAGCTTGTTACTGAGCGCCCGGGGCCCACTGTAACTGAGACCTTTAAATATACATTGTAGTCAAATAAACAGCATCCTCCCGCCCAACGGCCAGTCCCTCCAGGGCCAGGCCGGTCCAGCCCAGCCCACCCAGCTCCTCCCCTTCCTCCCAGCCCACCTCTATGCCTGAGGAAAAAAAAATGCTCTCCCTCCATCCCTCCCCCCTTCCTTGACTGGAGATGAATACATGATGACTGCCAGAGATGGGTGCAGCCAGTTTCTCGGACCATCCTCATTCCCACCTCCCTCTCAATTGTCACAACTGTAGCTTCATCACAGACCCTGCCCCACTGCCTAGGTCCCGCTGGATTTCAGAAAATCAGGATGGCACTGGGGGTCCCTGGAGAACCTCTCTAGGACTTCTGGGTCAGACCTGAAACCAAACTAAAAGGCCCAATCGCTGGTCCTCCACTCCAACTCCTTCTTCAAAACCCACCTTGGCGGTCACCAACTCTGTAAAGCCTTACCAGACCTTACCAAGGCAGAACCCGTTGCCAGTCTGCTTCTCTGAATAAATGTGTGGTTCATGCCTCTGGGAGGGTTCTTAGCCCAGGTGACCCTAGGGGACCATCCACACTGAGCTCCTTGAAAAAGGGATCATCACATCTGATCCCCAGAGGCCAGCATGTGCGTGACACTGGGGAGACATCAATATATGTGTGTGAAAGGTCTTGTGCTCCTTCATCAACTCAGTGGAAACGTCCACACATCAAAGGCCTGTTAGGTGCCCAGAGTAACCCATGGTAGCTAGGCTCTGCCTAAAGTGAACGATGGTCCCACAGCAAGCAGTGCTGGAAGTAAGGAGCCCAGAGGAGAAGCCACTGGGGTCTCCTCATGGTAGTAAATGTGGGAGAACAGGTATTCTAGGTGCATTCTAGGAAGGGGATTCTGACCAGTGAAAGTGTGTTTTGAAAGTGGAGTAGTAGGAAATATACCCAGAGGAACTCAAATCACTCTATGAAAAAGATACCCGCACATGCATGTTTATTGCAGCATTATTCACAATAGCAAAAACATGGAACCAACCATGAGGCCCATCAAAAGAGGACTGGATTTTTAAAAATGTACTACATATACACGATGGAATATTATGCAGCCATAAAGGACAAAATTATGAACTTTGCAGCAACTTGGATGGACTTAGAGGCTATAATACTGAGTGATCTATCACAGAAACAAAGAACCGAGTATCACGTGTTCTCACTCATAAGCAGACCTTGGACAACTATGGAAATGCTATAAGAAAGGGGGCTGATCACCAATAACTCAAAAAATAACAGATGCTGGAGAGGATGTGGTGAAAAAGGAATACTTCTACACTGTTGGTGGGAGTGTAAACTAATACAGCCTCTATGGAAATCAGTGTGGCAATTCCTACAAGTTCTACAAATTGATCTTCCTTATGACCTCTCAATCCCCCTACTGGAAATATACCCAGAAGAACTCAGACTACTCTATGAAAAAGATACCTGCACACGTATGTTTATCACAGCATTGTTCACAATAGCAAGAACATGGAACCAACCGTGCTGCCCATCAAAAGAGGATTGGATAAAAAAATGTGGTACCTATGCACAATGGAATATTACACAGCCATTAAAAAGAACAAAATTATGAACTTTACAGCAACCTGGATGGAATTGAGTTTATAATATGGGGGAGCTCTCACAGAAAAAAGAGCTGAGTATCACATGTTCTCACTCATAAGTGGACCTTGAACAACTACCGAAATACTATAAGAAGTGAATTGAGAGTAGTGGGAAACTGTGGGGGAGGGGGCAGGGGGGAGGTGAGATTGACAGTAGTCAATATCTGCCTGGGGTCGGGAGGGCACACCTTATCAACAAGAGTATCTGCACAATGAATATTTGTATACCTCACCCTAAATTGTACCCCACAATTTTAAAATAAAAATTAAAAGAGGAAAAAAAAATGTCAGTCCCCTGTTGGCATGTTACTTTGTGACTTAAGAGACAAAGCAGCAGTGGAACCAAAAAACTGGAAGCTGGTGTTTGTCTTTTCCCTTCAACACTTAAGGATAGCTGCTTTATAGGTAAGAGCAGTCCTGATTATAAACCTCATTGCATTTGCTCAAAACAGTAGTGTTAGCCTATCACTTTCTGCCTTAAAATTCTGATGCTCACTTATCTTTCTTACTAAAAAATATTCTTTGTGGCATTTATTTTCAGAATAGGGTACATTCATCTGCATTAAAAACCTGTTCAGGCAGATATTCTTTCTCCACAATGATTTTAATAGTGTCTGAAAATGTATCTGCTGTCACTTGTTCAGCAGTAGCTGCCTCTCCTGTCAGCTTGTCATTTTCTAAGCAAAGCCTCTTTCTAAAATTATCAAACCATCCTTTGCTGGCATTAAATTCTCCAATTATAGATATTTTACTTTTGTTTTGCTTTAAGTTGTATAACGACTTTTCTTTTTCTCAAATTCTGTTATCTATAGATGTGCCTTTCTTATGGCAATCCTTCACCCACATAAAATTGCAGTTTTCAATACAAGATAAAAAGATATTTCACAAAAAGTGCAAGGTTTTCACAACTGCAACTGCTGGCATGGCTTCATGAATATATATATATATTGTGTGTGTATATATATATTTACACACACATACACAAACTTTTTTTTCAGGTAAAGATAACATATATAATATAAAGATACATAACTGCATAAAATTATATATAATATATCTTTATATTATATTACATATATTATATAAAAATATATACTATAAAGATACTACATTTATAATTTTTACCTAATTCATTTATCTTGAAATGTTGGGCAATAGCAGCAGCAGTCCTCAATCTGTGGTAAATGTCAATCAATTCAACTTTTTCCTGTAATTTCATGACTTTTCTCTCCTTCTTTGGAGCACTTCCGGCACCACTAGTGGCACTTTTGTTCTTCTGATGTTATTCAAGTTTTGTCATATTTACTGTAGTATGCAATTTGCTGAAGAGACAAACTGCTCACATAGTTTAAGGGACACTTGCAACACTTCAGCTAATCATAATAACAACAAGAGGTGACTACAAAATTATTACAGTGGTATGGTAAGTGCTACAGCTACCTTTATGCAGTTATGATTTAATACTGCATCTTTACACTTGTTTATATTTCTCTCAACTGCGAATGTCACCACATATGATATGGTCTGTAAGTGTTTATGTGTATAAGTTTTGATACATTTTAACTTTTTATAAAGTATTTGGGCTTATATTTTATAAATTTACATACATTTGTAATATTGTATACATATTGTATACAATATGTATACAAATGTATGTAAATTTATAAAATGTAAATTTGTATACAATATGTGTATACAAATTTACATACATTTGTAATATTGTATACACATTTGTGTCTATGTATGTAAATGTTTTGATACATTTTTACTTTTTATATTTGTGTATATTTTATAGGAGTAAATGATAAAATAGACTACTATCTACATATATTTATACATTCATAATACCCAACTTTTTTATTTTTAAAAATATTCCTAGGCAACCTGGTTTACGTGTGAGATTTTCCCAATTGCTGTCAAATATCCAAAAAAATTTCCAGTATATTTATTGAAAAATTCTCACATATATTAGACCTGCACCATCCAAACTCATGTTACTCAACTATAATTCTTCCACAGGCAATGTTTTGTTATTTAATTTCTTATATTCAGTCTTTTAACCAGTTTATCCTCAGAAGAAAGCTCTCATCAAAGAGGAATTTGGGCTAATTTTTTGCATGCAAATCAGAAACGAATATATGGAATAAACAATAACAGAAAAGAAAGGAAAACTTTGTAACACAATTGTTCCTCACTCCAAAATAATCTCACACACAAGAACCCCTATTCCATCCCTGAGGAATAAGAGTCTCGATATGAAGAAAGCCTCTTGCCAATATCAATCTGTACTTTAAAGGTCAAATGAGAACCTGCTAGACAAAAAAATAAATGAAGATGGCAGAAGAAGAGACAAGTCAAGTCAGACTGCTCCAGCCTAGACCTAAGAAAGAGAGTCAAACAAAACCTTGACTCATACTTTGGCTAGAACTACATAGGAATCAGAGCCAAACTATTACTGGGCCCAGGGATCCTTAGGCTTTTATAATGTGCTAGTTATTAGAGCCCCTTGGGAGTACATGATAATCCCATTCTGTGGTAAATGCTTCTCGACAATTACAAGCATCACAGGCTACAAAATAAATATGTTTCTCCAGAAGCAGATTCAACATGCTTGAGTTATAACATATTATATACAACAACAGAAATTGAACTCTCTTTTTTCTTGTTTGGAATATTCTTATACCTTTATGAATTTTTTTGGTCAAGAAATGTGACAGTCAAATCATCTGTTATCTCTAAATTTAAAACAAAATATTACTGTTAAGATGGTAATATTTTTCTTACAATATTATTCTTAATTGTTATTATGTGTAAATCCAATAAACTGAAATACTATGCCTTACAACTATAACATAAAATAAATATAGTGTTTCAGAAGTAATACTTATTCATGCATGATTGGTTTAATTGAGAAGATCTCTATCCAAATTATAAATATTGCATGTTAAACATATTAATTTATAATAATATAGTTTCATAATTTCAAATAGGCTAATATATATTTAAAACCACTGAAAATTAAGAAAAATTGTAATATTCTCTTGAAATTAGGTGAAGGGTTTTAAAAGGTTCCCTAATCCATCCCAGTATATACAATTCAAGGGAGAAAGCTGACTAAATTCATTCTCAATATGAGATTAATGTGATAATATAGCTTTCTCAGATATTTGTTATCATTTTCTAATAGATGTTTCTTAAAGTCAACTTTTCAAAATACGTATAGCTTATGGTTAAACTTTTGCAAAAACAGAAAATATATCTTTTTAAATAGCAATAAGGAACTTTCATTATAACTGATTTTATCACCACTTTAATTTAGCCTGCCCAAACCAAACATTTCATATTCCCCCAATTACTTGTACATTATGAATAAAAAAACAAGTAATTGCATTTATCCAAAATCAAAATAATAACCTCCGGCATTTTTATTACTATTTCACAACACAAAGAACTTTAGACTATCCTGGGAAAATTCCAGTTGATAAAAAAACTAAAATCTTTTTTTCCCTTTAAACAGCGCAACTCAGTAATTTTAATCATGTCACCAATATGTCATGGGAAGTTTTAAAAGAGCACATTCTCCTTCACTATCAAATACTTTCTTCAAATCAAATGTATAAATCATATTTCAGAGAATATATTCAGAATTTTTAAATTAATAATTATTTAGAAGCACTTGATAAGTACATAACATTTGATATGCTAAATTAAAACATAATTGGACTTCTTTTAAGTCCCTAAATACCAAGTTATTATACAATCATGAGCCTCTTAACAAGCTATAGGACAATGTTGTTAACCTAAAGTTATTGCAGATGACAGAAGATAATATAACCAAATTCCTTTTAGAATGACAGTATAGTGTAGACCACTTTTATCATCAGAAAGTAATGATTATACATTTGTGATATTTATATGTTTTCTAATGTTATTCAATTACTTGAATTACCATGATATTCCAGCTGCCTATATATGCTGATGTCTTATAAAGACCATAAAATTAAATAGTGGATAACATAACACCAACTATAAATGTAGTAATCATTGATTTTATGACACATATCACCTACAACAACATCCCTAGATTTTCAATATTGCTTCCATCTGTTGACTGAGAGAGGGCACAGGTTAACAATCACAGTTTATGAGACAAAATAATAATAGTTTAACTGTATTGAATACATACTATATGACAATCCCTGTACTAAGAGATTTTGCATATTATCTCATTTAATCCTAACTATAGCCCTATTAGTTGAATTTTATTATATCCCTATTTACAGATAAAGATATTGAGGCTTAAATGCCCATGATTTCATAGCTAGTCATTGATACCTTAGAAACATTTTGTTAGACCCTTCCCCTGACACAGTCATCCTTGATTTTTCAAATGTCTATCTTGGTGCAATTTCCTTCTCAGTACTAAGATAAATACTCAACTTGAATGAGTACTGTCAATAATAACATGTAGAGAAAAAGGGCTGAAAAGTTTAGAAAAGGTTTAGGGTTATAAACCGGTGGCATTGACTCCATTTTATTTGGCTACTTCAGTGAGAGATGTATGTGTGTGTTTGTGGTTTGTGCAGTGATGGAAATGAAGGTAAATCAAGTCCTACCCATGGCACAGAGAACACAATGATAAGTCTTTTCATGACTATTCGGTATTTCTCAAGTTTTCATTAAAATTTTATGTTTTATACATAAAATAAAAAATTGCTACCGAGATTTGGGATTCTATAAAGAAAAATATAGCCTAAATTTGTATGCCATGAGAAAAAACCAAAGAGAGTATTTGTACTGTTTTTATTCTTTACTGATTTTAAAGAATAACAGACCACTTAGCATTTTAACTTCTAGAACTCAATGTCAAATAATACAGCTAAAAGCATTAATAATTATGTTTGTTAATTACTGCCTTAAATAATTTACTGTTCTTCAGATGGGAACATACTCTGAGAACACTCTGAAGCTCCCTATCATCTCCTGCATTCCTCACTTTTTTCTTTATTTGCAAAACTAACAGTGGTGTAAAGCTAATAAAATGCAGCAACAGGGATAGTAAAAATGCTTTAGGCTGGGCACGGCGGCTCAAGCCTATAATCCCAGCGCTTTGGAAGGCCAAGTTAAGAGGATTGCCTGAGCTCAGGCTTTCGAGACCAGCTTGGGCAACTTGGTGAGACCTCGACTCTACAATAAATCAAAAAATAAGCCAGGAGTGGCAGTTCCAGCTACGTGGGAGGTTGAGGTGGAAGGATTGCCTGATCCCAGCAGATCGAGGCTGCGGTGGCCATGAGCATGCCACTGCACTCCAGGCTGGGTGACAGAGTGAGATATCAACTCAAAAAAACAAAACAAAAAAACAAAGCTTTAAAAGAAATTGAAGCCGGGCATGGTGGCACACACCTATAGTCTTAGTTTCTGAATACTTGGGACTGGGGTGAAAAGATCCCTTAAGCCCAGGAGTATGAGTGAAGTGAGCTATGATCACACCACTGCACTCTGACCTGTGTGACAAAGCTAAACCTTGGTTCTAAAAAAAAAAAAGAATTTGAAGTTCGTCTGATAGCATAGATAGCATTGGTAGAGTGATAAGGTAGAAGTAAATTAAACATCTTAGGAAAAAAATATGATGGACTGTGTGAGTGACAGGGAGGTCGTTTCCAGAAAGATCATTTGCAATTACTGAATTATGTTCACACATACACAAGCACGCGAGTGCACACACACACACACACATACACACACACATACACACATACAGGCTCTCTCATAGAAACTACTTTTCTTTTGATTTAAAATTGATAGAAACGACTCAAACATTATAAAGAGTAGCAAATGCATCCTCATTTTATTCAACTTGTCTTTCAGAAAACAAGTACATATATATTAAGTACAGAGTGTTTCACTGTGTGCCTGAGAAGATAACCCTTTATAGGAAATAAGATATTCAAATAAACATAAACATTACATATTTATATAAACAATATTCTTTATATACAAATACTTTGCAATTTGATTATGTACTGATGTACATACATACAATTGGCTTGGTCACCTGGACCAGGTGTGTACATAGAGAATAATTCCAAAACAAGATTGAGACAGTAGCACTGACCTCAAAAGAACTGGTCTCTCAGAAGTGAGTTAGCCCAATGTAGTACGCATCTGCCTTCCCAAAATGGCTGTGAGAGGGAGGGCTGTGTGATATAAATAAAATATGTGATGTAGTCACTGAATTTTTGAAAAGTAAACATGAAGTAAATGTTAATGAAGAATAAATGTACAGGCAGCTGTACTACTCACTTCATTTAATTTCACCCTTTCCGTCTGATTAGGAGTCCATTATGTAAAAACAAAGCTTCCTGAGGTTTGTTGGTTGTCATCCCATTCTTCATTAATCTTCATTTGGCATGGTACAAGGGTGGCAAGAATCCTAACAAAATAGAATTTTTAAAAATCTGAAGATGCATTTGCAGCCCTCTTGGAATTGAGTCTAGTCAATGTTAAATTTATTGCAATGGAGTTTCTGTAAAACTAAACAAAATTCAAGCCAATGTTCTAACTTTGGCAGCCAAAGTTTATAAAATCTTAATAGGTTTCAGCCACTGGAAGGGACTCATTTACTGTGTGCTAACACATTATATGCTATACATACTAATTACAAAGGTTATCATGTGCCAAAGGTAGGAACAACTATGTTCAGAATGGAATGGCAAGATGAGTACTGGTCTGAACAATGTGTAAGGGCATTTACTCATGAAAGCTTGCCCTGACAGCTTGCTCATACAGGTGGCCCTGTATGGCCCTTATTCATCTCACAGTGGAGGAAAAGACACTTAAAGCTCTCCAGATAAGCTCAATAGAAATCAATTCAATTATATTACTTCATAGAGAAGATGAAAACTAAGCAACCTCAACTGCAAAACTCCATCTGGTAATATCAAGTCAATTTACCACTTACAGCATTCACAGCTTAGCAATTTTTTTTGTTGTTGTTTTTTGAGTTGGAGTCTCACTCTGACACTCACGCTTGGGTGCAATGACACGCATGCTAAAGGCCACCCCAGCATCGACCTGCTGGCTAAGGTGATTCTTCCGCCTCAGCCTTCCAAGTAGCCGGAACCACAGGCATGCGCTACCACGCCCAGCTAATTTTTTTTTTTTTATATTGTGGAGACGCGTTCTCGCCAAGTTGCCCGGGCTGGTCTCGAACACGCAAACTCAGGCAATCCACTTGCCTCGCTCTCAAAGTGCTAGCATCACCGGCTGAGTAACCGAGCCTGGTCCACAGTTTAGCATTTAAGTCAGAGATATTAAATAGCCAACCCAGGAGGTGTTTGGTAACCACCCAAGATACTTAGAAAATAGGTTTGTTAAAAAAAATTAAGACATAGCAAAGAGGAATAAGTTAGTGTACAATGTACTTTTTAGGATTATTAAATATTACACGGTGTATGTGTATAAATGTGTATATCAGTGGTGTACTTATGAGGTTTTGATCATTTTATCTTAATCTCATCTCACTATTGCAAAATCACTTTCAGTAATATCCATAAAATAAAACAGATTATAATTACCTAGAAAATGTAAAGAGTAAAACCTCATGGTGTTCTCTTCCCTAGAGAGCATGTAACAGGACTTTGGGCAGCCATTTTTTCACAGGTTCCCTAAACATGACACTAGCAATTCAAGCCTACAGCTTCAGGGTCTGGTGTTCTTTGTACTTGTGTAACTTAGTTATTTTGAAGACCTGGCTGAAAAACACAAGTAAGAGTTTTTTTTTAAGTTACTAAAATTTTGCTTCATTTTTGACATTCATTAAATATTGATTATTCATTGAACTAGACACATGTCTTTTTGTGTGCTTTTAGTGTCACTCATAATCTTCCTTTGACTTGGTCCCACTGCACCCCCAGGCCGAGCCAAGTTGTATCCAGAAGTATGGACCATACCAGGCCACTTAGAAATGCACAACACCAGATACCTATTTAGTCATCGTCTTATTGACTTGTCTATGTTTACTAAGATTTGGCATTTAGAAACAGCCCCCTTTTTGTCCAGAAGAGTCATTTCACCTGTGAAAAAGCCACCAGAAACTCAACTAACTTTTCAAGGTCAAGTTTTTAATGGCCCATTTTACTCATAGTTCAAGTCACCTCAGCAAGTCGCTGCCAATGGATATTTTCCAATGGATATCGTGAGCATCAAATTTCACTCTCATTTCTCCATTTACCTGTTCAGTGATTACATACTAGGTTTAAGTGTCTGGTAATAAGTAACCCTAGACTCCCTGCCAAATTTCAAAATAATTGAATAACAGACAGACTATGGAAAATGGAGTAAAATCACTTCATTATTATTAATAAAACTGGCATCAGAGTACACAGCAAAGAGCTGCCCATCAAAGCCCTACTAATACAATTCATACAGTTACAGATATTTCAGTGTAGTAGGCCTGTTACTAACACACGTAATAAAAGTTGGAAATATCTTAAATATTCAGCAAAAAGTAATTTACTATGTAAACATTGGCATGTTTTTCAGCCATTAAAAGAAATGAGGTGGCTACTCTTTGCGTGTATTCATGAGCATGTGAGTGTGTGTATGTATGCACATCTGTCTGTATGTACATTGGGTGAAAGCATACACACGTGCATATATACACATACATGTATACATACATGTGTTTTCATTGTTTTTCTAAAGTCTTCCTATTCAGTATTAATTTTTATTACCTCTGTTTTTCAAGTCTATATTTTAATGTCTTCTCACAAAAAGATGCTGACACAATGCATTTAATTTGTTGTAATACTGTTTCTGCTTATTATTTCAGCCATTTTTTTCTCAATCATACTTTTTAGAAAAGATACTCAACTAAGGCTTTTAAATATTGATTATTCACTTTAGGAAAAAGTTCTAGATTAAGTAGTGCATGAGTAAATATCACCAAAAACATTATAGAGGTTTGTCTTCAGATTTTTGGAGCTGAACTTTAAATTAAGTTAGTCATGATGGCATCATAGAATGTTTAGCTAATCTTTTGCAGTCTAATCAGCAGGGCAAGTTTAGCTGTTAAAAACAGAAGACATAGTCATATTTTTAGTGATCTTCCAGATGACATATTTTTATATTTTGTCTGCTTCTTTGCAAGGGAATAGAGAATAAGTAACATATTTTACAAATATCTGAAGAGTCTGCTCTGTGTGTGAAAGTATGGCTCTGTGACATTCTCTTCTTGTTTGCTGTAGTTTTTCATGATTGCTAGCATTTTTAGTCTTTAGTTTCTTTATAGTGATCATTTTCAGCATGTGCCTTTTTTTGCAAAAATTTAGTTGGAATTAGATAACAAAATTTGAAAATTCATTTTAACCAGGTACACCTCTATTAAGTGATGACATAACTGGAAACAAAATCAGAAATCCAAGGATTACTGACAGCCCCTCTTCATCGTGTGACTCTAACCTTCCCTTAGGACCCATGTGTACTCTCACTGACAGGGAAGACAAAGGGTGCCTCTGGTTAAACACTGAACATTAGTAACATTCAACACCATAGTTAGATGAAAATATTAGCAGAATATCTAATATTTTCTTTTCATACTTCAATTACTTTTTTGCATGTATTCCAAAGTATGATAACTCAGTTTTGGAACTTGATGACATGAATCCTCTTAGATTTATAACTCAGCACTTAAAACACACACACATGCACACAAACATACACATTCTCTTTGACACACCTACCATAAAATGCACATTGCCTCATGGTTTTGTCACATCCATTTTTTTCTCCTTCCTCTGAACAGCCATATCACCTTCTTAAATAAAAATTCTCACACCCTCTTCCAAAATTGCTTTTCTTATCTATCTGTTAAAATTCACCCAACTTTCTAACCCCACCTTACCCCTTACTTTCTCTAAAACAGTCCCTTATTTCCCCAAGTAAGAATAAAGTGCACCCTTCTCCATATTTTCACAACCATTTGGGTCTTGGGTCCTACTTGGAGAACACAACACTCTGCTAATTATGAGACATTTATTTAGTAATGCATATTTGCCAAGTTTATTTTGCCTGACCATTAGGCTTTTGCTGCAGATTAAGTAAAATTGGCATACTAAAAACCTCTCGGGACAATGGCAATGAGATATGTAGAAAGGAGTGTATGGGTATTTCTAATGCGGAGATGAGAAGAGGGATTAGAGGATAGAATTACTCGAGAGAGAAACTGGCACATCCATTGGGAAAATATGGTTTTTTGAATAAATGCTGGTAGATCAATTGGATATCCACATGGAAACAAAATAAAAATAATATTTACCCTTATATCACAATATTTGCAAATTTCTTTTAGGGTAAATTGTAGATCCAAATTTGAAAAAAAATGCAAGAGCACTTCTACCTGAGTGATTCTTCATGTTCAGAAAGACCATTGGCCTTTGATGAAGACCATTCAAATGCTTTAATCCACAATGATCCATATCAGTCAAACCGAGAATTGGCAAATGTGATGAACTGTAACCAGTCAACTATCAACTATCATGTGACATATGCATTTCATGGGCAAGAGAAAAACTCTATGAACTTATGTACCAACACAATACTAATAAAATTTTCTATAAACTAGTGCAAGTACTTCAGAAAGTTTTACTTGACAATTTTTACTAATCTGAACATGCATGTGCCCACTATCCTGACAGTTCACTTGCTAGGATATGTGCAACAAAATGTACACATTCACTGACTAAAGAACAAGTAAAACAAAGTTCACATAATGTTATTCATTAAAACAATGAAGATGTTCATCAATAAGCAAATAGAAAATAAATTGTGGTGTATTCACACTGTCAAACACAGACAGCCCTTGCTTGGCATGGTCATGTGAGTCTATAACAGAGACAAGCTGGTCCTTGACGATAACATGGACAAGGTGGTCACATTTATCAATGACAATACTGCAATTTCCATGGAAAGTTATTAGTGTTCTATGAGTTTCACAAACTCATGTCAAAGTTCTCAAAACTCTCGTGCTGCAGTTTGCAAATGTATAGGGAAATGAAACAAGTGGTAAACTGCCAGGGGAGAGGAGGTGGATTGGCAATTGAGGAAAACTGCCAGGGGAGGAAGGGGCATACCTCATCAAAAAGGGTACCTGCTTAGTGAACATTTGCATACTTAACCCTGAATTGTACCCCACATCTTTAAAATAAAATAAAAATTAAGCATATTCTTACCAGAAAAAAAGAAACAAGTGGTAAAACCAATATCTATTTAGTATACTGTGATTTAAAGTGTTCAACATTGAGAATTACGTGTTTATTTCTTTGTAAAAGACTTATTGCAGGTAGTTTGAACTGCATGGTCTTCTCATCATATAACTTGGGCACCTTGTTTATGTCTTTATCTTGGTGAGTTGTCGTTCTTTCTAAGAGTAGTTCAGCACCCAATATTTTCTCTTTTTCATGCTCAATGTCATGGAATATGTCTGAGAGTTTCTATAATGTGAACATTTTGCTGCTGTCATCTCCTCGGGCACATCTCCGTGTTTTCAAAACCACTTTCCTCATTTATGTTGATAAGTCTGAATTTACTTAGTTCCTATGGCTGGAACAGCAGCAGTGTCAACTTTTCCTACAAGTTATTCTTCGGCACCACTGACATTCTATCTGAATTCTGCGAAGCTATTTTCACCATACAGTAAAAGTTTCTGCCATGCTGCATGCAATTCTAAGTACAAGTATATTTATGTTGCTGCAGTAACAAATTGCTAAACATTTGGTGGCTAAAAACAATGTACATTTATTATCCTACAGTTCTTTAGGTTAGAAATCCCACATGTCTCATTGGATTACAATCCAGGTGTCTGTAAGGCTGAGTTTCTTTCTGGAAGCACTAGGAGAGAATCCGTTTTCCTGCCTTTTTCGGGTTCTAGAGGCAGTCAGTGCCTTTTGACTCATAACCCTATCCCTCTATATTCAAAGTCAGTAACATTGGACCATTCTTTCCTCAGATGCTTCGCCCAAAGTCATATCTTCCTTACCTTGCTGGGCAAGGTTTTTCACTTTTAAAAACTCATATGATAAGATGGGCTCACCTGGTTACTCTTTCTTTGAACTTCACCCTTCTGTCTCCCTCTTGTAAAGACCTTATGATGACATTGGGCCAACCCGGATATCACAGGACCTTCTCTCCATCTCAAGGTCCTTAACCTAATGACAAATGCCAAGTCGATTTGCCATGTAAAATAACATGTTCACGGGTTCCAAAGTTTAGAACATGGATATCTTTGGGGCCACTTTTCTTCCTAGAACAACTAAAACAAAGATTTTCAAGAGAATCTTTCCGCTTTCTATACTCATTGTACTTTTCCAATGTGGTCTGCACCACACACAATCTTGGTCATGCAGACCAAGGTTACCTCTGACCATTGTCTTACTACAGCCATTTTCAAATCTTCTCATAAACATCTTCAATTTTAGCATTCTTTGCTGCATTTTTGTCTTTGTGGGACAATTCCTTCTTTTGGTTATACTTCTTTGTAAAATATCACATGGATTCCTCAATGGGAGTCCAGGAGGCAGCACAACTTTGTGTTTCCTGTCTGTACATATGTTGCATGAGAGACACACAGGGACCAGCACTGACAGACTCTGAAAGAAGGACTATGACTCCTGACCATAGGACATGGTTGCTCTTTATGTCCTGATCTGTGGACTGAAGAGCTGACTGTGATTCTGTAATTTATACAGAACTTAACTTCATATATCATGGAAACTGGAATCTGAGCTATGTTGTTGGTGACTGGTATTACTTAACTAAACTGTGGCAACACGTTTGTGCATATTAAAGCCCTGCAAAGAGAAAGCAGTCAGAACACTCTAGCCAATGGTGGTAAAAAAATGAGTTTTAGACCTAATCTACCATAAACTGACCTTGTGAACTTTGTTTGATGTATCTGGACTTCTGGACCTCATTGGAAAAATGAAGAATTAGGATGAAGTGATTCTTAATAACTTTTCAATTCCAAGTTTCCATAATTCTTTGACTACAGTAAAATGTTTTGAGTACTTGAAGAGCTAATAATAGACACTCATCAGACTGAAAGCTTATTCAACGTAGTGACAAGAAGATTTGCTTTCCTTTACACAAAAGAAACAATTATCAGTGATGCTTACTTTAAAAAAATAGATAAATGCCATGTTTGCACTTTTTGATGTAAACTGTAGCTCTCATAACAGGAATGAAAAGTATGAAATACTCTAAGTTAAATACTAACTGTAAAACAATATCAAAATTTGACATCCTGACATTCAAAAAATGCCCTCAGTCTCACTATAATACAAACCACCATTTGTTACATACCTTGGTATGCAATCACTTTGATCTGGTTTCATGCAAAAGTTCACATTTTCTGATAGCTAAGTATAAAATTATAGTTACATATATTTTTAAATGTGTATGGGACTATAGCAGTTGTACCTGTATAATAGCAACCCATTAATGTAAAGAATGAAGCAGTCTAACAGTATCCCTATATGTTGTCAGTAACTGCATAGATGTGGAAGGTTTTACCCTCAATTCTTGCTTTTTCATACAAGAGAGACTGTTTTTTTAAAATTCCAAGTCAGAAAAAAAAATGTGTGAGAAACATTCTAGCTTCTCTACTACCTCATTCCCTTCCTGTGTGCCCAGGGAGGAGTGACAAATCTGACTGATGAGTCTGGGAGAAGAGATTGGACATCATGCTTGGCCTTTTCCAGTTTGCATTTTAGCTGCAGATGGCAGATAAAGTGTTCTCATCTTCTCCATCCCCTGGCATTTGCTGCAAGCTGGTCTTTGCCCCACAGAGACGGCCTTGAAGTACTAGGGAATGCCAATGCAGGAACTTTTAACGGCCAAGTCCACCTGTCCATAGATAAAAACCATATTCACAGTGTGTATAACTTATTAGCTGATATTTGCATCTCTACTTTTTTGTGTCATATTCCCCATTTTGAATTATGGAGAAAAAAATAATTATTTATTTGCTCCATAGATCCTCAACATTAATGAATTACCCAAAGTGTATAAAAAATAGTAATAGAGTGTTGTAGGAAAAAAAAAACTTACTTAAATTTTCAGGCTGAAAAAAATAAAAATAAAAATAAAAATAAATAAAATAAAATAGCCCAGGAAACTAGTCTTTAAACATCTGATTTTATTTCATTTTATTTTCTGATTAGAAATTATAAAAATATACACTCAAGAGGGATAGTTTCAATTTTTTTAAATATTCAAGAGTAGATTTTATGCTTATGTAGCTCACATTTTACAGGTGCATTTAAAACAGAATTTTAGTAATAATGGTGCACTTCTTCTGGTAATGATAATCATTCAGAAGGTAATAAGACATATTGCATAATTTCTATAGACCTATTAATACATAAATTTAAAGAAGATGAAATTTGAAAAAGAAAAAATGAAGGTAAAATGTTATTAAAATGTGTAATGAAAAATGTATTCTGTATTTTAAAAATCTTTATTTCTTTGAATTTATTCAAAGTGATCAAAATTATTCTCTCTCACAATAATCTTTTTTGTAAAAATAAATTGTATGAAATTATCCCTAATACAAAAGTCTGGATACAGTTAGAAATTTTAAAGTAAAAGGCAAAAATTTATCTAAGAAATATGACTTCGGTGACAAAAGTAATAATGTGTGAATGCAATTAACAAGTTTAAATAATAAAAATTTCCTTTAAGTATTTAGTATGCTCTGTTCTTTTAGTAGTCTTTGTCGTCATCTTATAATGTATGCACTCAATTACTTTCTCCACATTCTTCATTCACTCAAAATTAGAATCTCATTTTTCAAACCAAAAGAATGCATTTTTATTCTCAAGAGACCCATTACAAATTAATCTGGCAGCTATTAATATTGGATGCCAATAAAATGCCACATGAACAAATTTTAAAGAAGGAATATACTTTAATCTGGCTATAGATCATAATTGGTGTGAATCTACTTTTAAATAACCATGATAATGTAAGTTATATATCAATCACACAGAACAAACCAGTTGATTGTTTAAAGTATCTGCTTGTCAGTATTGTTTCATAACAAGAAATAGCAGCATATTTTTTTTTATTT
Organism: Tarsius wallacei; assembly: GCA_963574415.1. Taxonomy (NCBI): domain Eukaryota; kingdom Metazoa; phylum Chordata; class Mammalia; order Primates; family Tarsiidae; genus Tarsius; species Tarsius wallacei. The sequence goes on from CAUYQG010113539.1 coordinate 29,953, forward strand.
GAATATTTCTTTCTGCAAATGACCCCAAAGCTGAAGAGTTGTTTGGAAGGAATTGTTGTACTGGTCACCCCAGCATGGCTGTCACAAGACTTCTGCTGTCCCTGAATGCAATGAGGCAGAACTTGTTTCTTTCAAGTCTCACAAAGTCTTCTCCATAATAATTTTTAATTTTATATGAAAAACAGAACATTCAGTTGTTCATTTTAGCATAACTTTTTAATTCCAGTGTACAATGCTTATTATATATGTATAAGTACTTATTTAATACTCTTCCCAAAGGAGATTTCTTTAGGAAGATATTAAGAAATGCATTTTAAAGAAAGCAATACATTCCTCTTAAATGTTCTCTACTTTAATTCTACTCCCACTGGGATCTTAATGTCTTATTGGTGTGTCTGCATCTGTGTGTTCAATATTGTATCATTCTGATTGCATAAATAACTTTATAGTTCCTTTATTTTCTGATACATGGTGATTGATATAATCTCATGGGTTTTATGTTAATCATGTAGGTAATATTTGACCATCTAATAACCTAGAGCAAGTCTGAGCAAAATACTATGAAGTTATATTGTCATGCTCTTTTTACAAATAATGAAAAGGTGATTGTATAAAAACATACACTCCAAATTATTTTTTTTATGGTAAAAATATTCACACTGCTTGAACTGACATAATTAAATTGTCTGTGTATCTAGACGACTTTTCGGTAATAAAAAGAAAGCCCTGGAGCACTTAAATGATTTACTACGTTCATTTAAACAGGGTTTTCAATAGTACCTATTCAAACTTATTCATTCCTTCTGCTCCTGACAGCAGGAATAAAAGTATTAGTGTTTTATAGTGATTTCTAATGCAATGAATTTGTTATTTTTTTCTGCTTCAAATACGATTCAAATACTTGATTGCTTGCAAGTATCATAATTCCACAAGGTTGCTTCTATTACAAGAAGAGCTTTCACTTCACCTTCACACTCATAAATAACCATGTTAACATCAGTCACAACTGAAAATTATATTTTTGTTCATTTTAATATCAAATTGAATATGTTTTATCTTACAATCTTTGCCAGCTAAATGTTTCCTTTTTTAAACCAGTAATTTCAACACATAGTAAACCTTATTCTTCATGCCTGACTCCTGTCTGTTTTTCCTTTTTTTGTTTTTGTTTTGCATATTCATGTGTCTACTGAGTGACTCCGCATTACACTTCAGAGGTGGCAGAAGATGACTAACTATCCTGTTGCTTTAGTCATTTTTTATGCAGATGCTTATTTTTATTTTGTTGTTAGATTGTGCACAAAAAAAACTAGCAAAGAAGCATCATTTAATTTTTTCTATAAATTTTTGTTATAAATTCACAAGACTTGAAGTCTTGGGTCTTTAAAGATACTACACACACATGTTTCAAGAAAGATGAAAATTAAGTACCTTTTCAAAACCCCGAAATAGGAGGATTTACATCAGTGTATTTTAAATGTAAGTACATTAATATTTAATATGCTTTTTAAACAAGTCTATAGGCCTCTTAGATAAACTAGTAGCTAAGAAAGATATAATCATTTCTAAATTAATCTAAATTAAGGATTAAAAGTTAGAAATTTTAAAAATGACAATATATTTATCAGGGCAATAGTAGAGTAAGAAACTCTGAAATTATACCCTTGAAAAAGAGGTAAAAAAACATTGGGAAAAGCTGTCAGTATAAATTTAGGAGAACACTGAAGATTAACCAAGGACTTGCAGTAGCCTGTGTAGTGCTTACTCAAGAAAGACAATGGAATGTTGGTAAGACCAGAAAGATGAGTGACATCTTAACTTATCCCATTTCTGCCTCCCACTTTCCAATTCAATGGTAACATCAAAATTAACAGCTCACACTCTCAGCACCATAGGAGCAAATTGGACCTTATTCACAAATAAGTGTAATTATTTGTTTTGATCTGTATGTTGGCTCCTTGGAAGACTAGCTTAAAGGGTTTATCTTTATTTCACACAACTAAGAACTTGCCTAGTGCTAAAGGTGTTATATACAAGACAGTGGGGGACTATATGTGTTTGCAACATTTACAGGCAATTTTTATAATTGCTTCTGTCTGCAGTGACAGAAAACAGTTGAGACAAACAATAGACTAATTAAAAACTTTGGAAGAAAGGCTGGGAAATGAGATGTCTGTAAGTACTTTGAAAAACTCTTTAAAGAATCTAACTTCTAGAAGTGCCAAATTATAATATTTTAAAAATTTATTTTTCAACCAGAAAAGTTGAGGCATGAAAAGAAATAAAAAAGAATGGCCCATATTGATGAAGAAAAAGTAATCATCAGAATTATGCTTTAGGAAGCCTAGAAGTTAGACTTTCAAAAAAAAAACTTTAACTAATCTGTTTTAAACATGCTAAATAAGCTTAAAAAAAAAAACAAGTCAAGAAGTAGAAGAAAGTATAGGGAAAACGTTTCAAGTAAATAGAGAATGTTAATAGAGATAAAATAATAGCAAGATTAAAACTGAATTATGCGATTGAAAAGTATAATAACTGGTGTGAAAAATTTAATGAATGAGCTCAACAATAAACTCAAGCAGACAAAATAAAGAATCAGCAAAACTGAAAATAGATCAATTGAGGTTATGCAGAAAAAGGAACAGGAAAGGAAAGAATTTTTAAAAATGAAAAATATCTCCGAGTCCAGTGTACCAATGTGTGGATGATGAGAGTTCCAGAAGAAAAAGATTTTAAAAATGAATATTTTAAGAAATAATGGTTTTTAAAAATCCAAACTTTGATTTAAAAAAATTAATCTATACATCAAAAAAGCACAATGTACTTATAGCAGAATAAACTCAAAGACAACTGTAACAAGAAGGCCAGGTTCAGTGGCTCATACCAATCCCAGCAATTTAGGAGGCAAAGGTGGGAGGATTACTTGAACCCAAGAGTTCAAGACGAGCCTGGACAAAATAGTGAGATCCCATCTCTAGAAATAATAAAAAATAATTTAAAAAAGATATTCATACCTAGATACATCATAATAAAAGTGTCAAAAGCCAAATGTAATGAAAGAATCTTGAAGTCAGCATGAAAGAAGCTAATCATCAAAAACAAGTGATTCCCAATAAGACTAATAACTAATTACACCTCAGAAAAAATGGAGGCAATGGAACTAAATATTCAAAATTTGAAAGAAAGAATTAATTGTCAGGCAAGATCTGTATACAACAAAACTGTTTTTTAAAAATGAAGGAGAAACTACAACATTACCAGATAAAAACAGAGTTTATCACTAGAAGATCTGCCCCACAACAAATGCTAAAGAAAGTACTTCAGCTTGAAATGAAAGGACACTAGACATTATCTCAAATCTACATTAAAAAATAGATAACAAAAGTAAGGGTCTCTGCATAAGTAAATATAAAAATACTGCATAGGCATATTTTTATTTGGAATTCTTTTTTTTAATTTTACCTAAACTAAAAGATAACAATATAATGCGATAATTATAACTATATGTTGGTGATCACACAATGTGTAGAGATGAACTTGCAATGATAAAAGCACTAAGAAGGGATCAATCCATATAAAAGTAAATTTTTTGATTATTATTGAAATTAAACTGTTATTATCCAAACTAATTATTATAAAAATAAGATGTCATCTGTAATCCTCAAGAAAACCACTAAAAAATAACATAATGATTAACAACTCAAAAATGCATAGTAAAAACAATGACAAAGAAATTGCAACGTCACAATAAGAAATACTTATAGAAAGCAGTAAAGGAAAAATGAGAAACTCAAAAAATATGAGATGCAGTGACAACAAAGAATAAAGTGGCAAAAATAAGTTATTTTTTATTAAATATTGCATTCTATATAAATAACTCAAACTTCCCAATTAAAGCACAGAGATGGTAGAATGACTATAAAAGAAATATGCTGTCTACAAAAAACCCACTTTAGAGTCAAAGACACTAATATGTTGACATTAAAATGATGGAAAAATGCATTCCATTCAGATAAATGTCTGAACTGCCTATGCTAAAATTACACATAATAAATTTTAACATGAAAATTGTTACTAAAAACAAGATAAGAAAAGGATTTAAAATTAATAGCCTAATTTTTGGCATTAAGAAACTAAAAACAATGAGCCAATTAAACCCAAAGCAAGAAGATGGAAGTAAATAAATAAAAATGGGATATGACAGTAGAAATAAATAAAATAAAAAAGGAGTAAAAAAGTCATTAAAACCAAAAGCTGTTTCAAAATTTCCATATGCCCAGCTATTCCCTCATAAGACACATATGCAAGAGAATATAAAACAGATGTGCACACAAAGGCTCTCACATGAAATGTCACAGTACTGTGTTCATAACACCAAAAAACTGAAAACAACCTAAATGATCATCAGTTGAGAAATGGATAACCAAAAATGATATCCATACAATGAAGTATAAGTCAGCTATAAAAAGTAATAAAGAACTGTTTCATGTTATGTCATGGATGACCTTGAAAACATTAAACTTAGTGAAAGAACCTAAACTAAAGATCAAATACTGTTATGATTCCATTTGTATAAAATGCATGGCAAAGAAGCATTTATAAAGATATAAAATAGATTGGTGGTTGTCAGGGGATGAAGGAAGAAGAAGAATGCAAAATTTGAACTTGTTTTAATCATTGAGTACATGCGAGGATTTGTTACATAAGTACATTGCATGATGGTGCAGTTTGGGTTTCTAATGCACACCTCCACCACAGCAGTATGCATGATATCCAATGAGTGGTATCCCTTATCCCCCTACCCTTCTTTCCTCCTTTATCAATGTTCAGCCTCTGTTGTTCCCATCTTTGTGCCCAAGTGTGCCCAATATTTAATATCCACTTATGAGTGAGAACATGTTGTATTCAGTTCTTTGTCTCTGTGTTAATTCACTTAGAATGATGGTGTCCAGCTGCACCCACATTACTGCAAAGGACGTGATTTTGTTCTTCTTTATGGGTGCATAGTATGCCAGTGTTTATGTACCCCATTTTCTTTGTCCATTCCACTTTTGATAGGCATCTGGGCTGGTTCCATGTTTTTGTCTATTGTGAACAGTGCTGCAATAAATATATAAATGCAGGTGTCTTTTTGGTAGAACAATTGGTGTTCCTTTGGGTAGATTCCTAGAAGTAAGATTACCGAGTTGATTAGTAGAGCTATATTTAGTTCTTTAAGAAATCTTGAAGTTGTAGAGGAAAATGGCAGCAGAGCCAATTGGACTATGAGAGTTTCAATGTGAGTAAGTGAGTGTATGGAAAAATTTTGTATGCATGTTGGTGAGTAAGTAGGTATGTGAGTGAGGGCTTGGAAGCAAGTGGCCAGGGCTCTCCTGGTGAAGCAACTGGTGCCATAGCTGCACTGCTTAGACCCTAGTGCTTCCTGGGGCACAGAAGCTGAGAACCACTTTTTTAAAAATCAGCAATGCCCTTCCTGAGAAGAAACTGCCAGGAAAGACTGACTGAGTGAGGACTCAGAAGCAAGTGGCCAGGGTTTTTCTGGTGAAGCAGCTGGTAACATTGCTGCTCTGCTTGATCCCTAGCACTTATCAGGGTACAGAAGCTGAGTGCCATTTTTTTGAAACCAGCAAAGGCCTTCCTGTGAAGAAGCTACCAGGGGAGACTGCCAGCTCCAGGCTCAGCTTCACCACTGCAGTGGGAGATACTGCTGGCTCCAGGCTCTGCCTCACACTGCAGTGCCTAGCTGGACATTGGCAACAAGGGTTGCGAAGGAGCACAGAAAGGGAGTTCTGAGGCAGAACCCCACTGGAAAAGACAAAAGAGACACCCTGTTATCATCACAAAAATGAGGCAGGAAAGTGCTTCAACTTGCTCACCGTGAAGCAACAGACCCAGTCTCAGTGAATGGTGGATTAACTATTCAGGAGTTAATTGTGACCCATAAGGAATACCCTGAAAGCACAAACATCAGAGGGACAGGATGAGTGCTGAGTCCCTGGTGCCCTACCTTCTACCCTGATTCAGCTTCAGGACAAAGGGTGTGACCAGAAAAGGATGAGGAAGACCTCCAACAAGATCAGTGGTGAGTCCAGAACTGACCCAACCACCTCCTACTCAGTAATTCTCTGAATGTCAGACCCGCATGGCTAAGGCATAATTGAGAGAGATGAACTCAAGCAGAGCCTGGGGTCACCACAATAGGACTCCACTCCAGGATAAGACTGGCTGGTGTACCCCCACCAGTGTTGGAGAGGAGATAATCCCATACCTGTCCATGAGAGAAGGTCCCCCTGACCATAATAGAGTGAACGGAGAGGACTGAAGTTCCACCCACCCCTACTCCCCTCCTCCTTCCCTGGGCTAGACACTGGAGAGATTGTGAATGAGGCTGAAGCTCTGCAGGAGACCCTAGCGAGTCAGCTGAGAGGAACAAATACAGAATCTGCCAAAAGAAGGCAGTTATTTTTATTTTTATTTTGGGCAGTTTGTAAATTTTTTTAATTTTTCAATATTTTTTTCCTTTGTATATGAATATGTAAATGAAAATTTGATCTAAATCCTCCCCCTTTTTTTTCTTTCTTCTTTTGTTTTTTGAAAGTTTGATCTAAATCCTCCCCCTTTTTTTCTTCTTTTTTTTGTTATCTATTTATGTGTGTACATGAATGACTGAGTGTTCATCTTTCTGGTTTCTTTATGTTGGTTTGTTTTTGTGTAATTGTTCTTCTATTTTTTAAGTTTAATGTGTGTGTGAATATATATGTGAGGGTTCAATTAGAAATCCTATTTTTTTACTGTATTATTTTCTTTTTCTTTTTTTCTCTTTTTCTTTTTTCATTTTATATTGAGTGTGCATGTGTGTTTGGTCTTCCTGCTTTTTTGTTTTATTTTGCCTTGTTGTTATGTCAGTTTGTTTTGATGTGTGTGAGTGTGTGTGTGTTCAATTCTTTTTTGCTTTGGTTTCTGCTTTTGTTGATCTATGACTTTTTTATTTTAAAAAATTGTAGGTCTTATTTCATTCTACTTTTTTCTGATCTCCTCATTTCTGTTACTGTATCTTGGACTCAGGTGGTACAAACACATACCAATTGCATTGACATATAGAGTGGTGTTGGGGACTGAGACTTAGGGAATCCATACCACAGTCAATGAACATTGTGATTTGCAAGTAGTTTCTGAATCCTAACTCCACATCATCCATCTTACTTGATTTGGAAAACTACAAGGCAGCAAAGTTTCCCACACACAACCCTGTTTCAAAATAGAACAAATACATAGCCCTGATCAGGGAAGAATAGAGGGCTGAGCAAACATTAGATGTGAAAGCCTCTTCAACTGCCACTGAATAATGGAATTAAAGAGAAAAGAAAGAGGTGTGTCGCAAATGAGGAGAAAATCAACAAAAGACAACAGGTAATTTCCAGTATAACAAAGAGAAAATGCCTTAAAAATTAGACCTCAGAGCCCAAATAATGGCTGGCTCCAGAATAAAACAGGAATTAGAGAATGGATGGAAGGAGTGAATAAGACTCAAGAAAGACAAGATGCAATGCTAAAAGATCATGCAACAGAGATTTTGACCATAAAAAATTTCCTCAAGGAAATAAATAACAAGATGATGAGCATAGAAAGCAAAATTAATCAAGCAGAAAAATCTCAGAACTAGAAGATCAAAACATGGAATTAACCCAATCTGTAAAAAACATAGAAAGAAAACTCAGAAAGAAAGAATAATGCCTGAAAGAGATGTGCAATTGCACATTATTATATCAAGAGGCTGAACCTATGCCTGATTGGTATCCTAGAAGGAAAAAGAGAAATGGAGAACACCTTGGAGCAAGTATTCCAGGAGGTTATCCAAGAAAACTTTTCCCATCTCACCAAAGATGAGACCATCCAAGCACAAGAGACACAGAGAAATCAAGCAAGACATCAAATGAGAAGACCAGCCACTAGACACACAATAATTTGCCTACACAAAGTAGGCACAAAGAAAAACTAAGGCAATAAGAGAGAAAGACCAGACTACCAAATGGGAAAAAACAATCAGAATAGCAGCAGACCTTTCTGCAGAAACACTAAAAGGTAGAAGAAACTGGAGTCCAATATTCAAAGTCCTCAAAGATAAACAATATCAACCAGGAATTTCCTACTCAGCGAAGTTCAGTTCATCAGCAATGGAGAAGTAAACTCCTTCTTAGACATATAATTCCTAAGAGATTTTGCAGCTTCCAGATAAACTCTACAGGAGATGGTTAAAAAATATTAAGCACAGAAGAAAGAAAAAAAAGAATGGCCACACACTTCCAAGAGAGCAACAGAACACGGAATCAATAGAGAATACATCACAACTGCAAACTTGAAAACCCAAACATGCATCAACACAAAGCTAGAAAAAACAAACAAACAAACATAGAAAACAATGTATAAGAACCTCACAATGGGGATAAACAACCACAAGTCAATAATCAGCCTGAATGTGAATGGACTAAATGCACTACTGAAAAGACATAGAATGGCAAACTGGATTTTAAAAACCATGACCCAATTATTTGCTGCATCCTATCTCACAATATGGAATGCACACAGACTCAAAGTTAGAAGATGGAAAACAAATTTCCAGGCAAACGTATCACAAAGGAAGACAACCGTCATGATCAGACAAAACCACCATTAAGCCATTAAAATTTTTTTTAAATATATAAAATGTCACCACATAATGATAAAAGGTTCAATCCATCAACAGAAAATATCCATCCTAAACATATTTGCACCCAACATAGGAGCACCAGCATTTATAAAGCAACTACTAAGTAAACTAAAAAAAGATATAGACTTTACCACTATTACAGTTGGGTACTTAAATACCCCACTAACAACCCTAGATAGACCATCAAGACAAAAAATTATCAAAGAGATCTGTAACCTCAAATTGACACTTGACCAAAGAGACTTAATAGATACTTACAGAATATTCCACCCAACAACCACAGAATATACATTCTACTCACCACACAAGGAATGTACTCCAAGACTAATGACATTCTCAGCTATAAATCAAGCATAAACAAATTCCATAAGATTGAAATGCTGCCATGCACCTTCCCAGAATACAATGGAACAAAAATAAATATCAACACCAACAAATTTCCCCCAAAACCCACAAAGACATTCACACTAATCAGTACGATGTTGAATAACTACTGGGTCAGCACTGAAATTAAGACAGAGATTAAAAGATACCTGGAAATAAATGAAAATGAAGAAACATTTGACCAAAACCCTTGGGATGCCATGAAAGTAGTTCTAAGAGAGGAATTTATATCTCTATGAACACACATCAAGAAAGTGGAAGGTCACAAATTAATAGCCTAGCAAATCACCTACTGAAAAGACAAGACCACCAAAACCCTAACTTTAGTAAAAAAATCCAGATCACCAAATTAAAAGTCCAAATACTGGACATAGACGGCAAAAATATCGAAGAAAAAAAAAATCAACAAAACAAAAAGCTGGTTCTTTGAAAGAATAAACAAGATCAGTGGACCCTAGCCAGAATGACCAAGAAAAAGAGAGAAAAAGCCCAAATAAACACAATCAGAAATGCAAAAATCAAATCACAACAGACACTGAAGAAACACAAAAGATTATCAGAGATTACTATGCACACTTGTATGGAAACAAACTTTAAACCTAAATGAAATGGAGGACTTTCTGACATCACACAACTTTCCAAGGTTGAAACAAAAAACACGGAGACTCTAAATAGACTGAAAACAACTCAAGAAATTGACTCCATCATAAGAAAACCACCCACAGAAAAAAGCTCTGGACCAGGCGGGTTTCCAGCAGAATTCTACAAAACATACAACGAGGAGCTGATAACAATCATATTGAAAGTATTCTAGGCAATTGAAAAAGATGGAATTCTCTCCAAATCATTTTATGATGCTAACATCACACTGATGCCCAAATTTGGTAAAGATCCAACCAAAAAAAAAAAAAAAAGAGAGAGAACTATAGGGCAATAACCCTAATAAGGATAGACGTAAACATTTTCAATAAGATTCTAGCAAATCAAATCCAATGATATATCTCAAAAATCATCCACAATGACCCAGGATGCAGAGCTGGTTCAACATCCACAAGATCATAAATGTAATTAAATACATCAACTGATGTAAAAATAAGAGCCACATGATTACACCATTAGAAGCAGAAAAATTCTTTGATAAAGTCCACAATCACTTAATAAAAACCTTCCTAGCTAGAGTACTTAGACAAGAGAAGGAAATCAGGGGTATCCAAATAGGAAAAGAGGAAGTTAAGTTATCCCTCTTTGCTGACAATATGATCCTATACCTTGAAAATCCTATATGTCAAAAATCTGCTTTCACTGTTAAAGGACTTTGGCAAAATCTCAGGGTACAAAATAAATGTGCAAAAGACAGCTGCATTCTTATACACCAAAAATAGGTAGGCAGAGAACCAAATAAAAAGCACAATCCCACTCACAATAGCCGGAAAAAAAATGAAATATCTCAGCATCTTCCTAACCAGAGAAGTGAAAGACCTTTACATGAAAACTACAAAACACTGTTTAAAGAAATCCAAGCAGACACTAACAAATGGAACAATATTTCATGCTCATGGATAGGAAGAAACAACATTGTTAAGATGTCCATTCTACCAAAGGCAATTTACAGATTCAACGCAATACACATTAAATTGCCAACATCATTTTTCTCAGACCTGGAAATGACAATACAGAAATTAATATGGAAACATAAATGACCACGAATAGCCACAACAATCCTTAGCAAAAGAAAAAAAGTAGGAGGTATCACACTTCCAGACTTCAAATTTTACTATGAGGCTACAATAATCAAAACAGCCTGGTACTGGTACAAGAACAGGCATATGGATCAATGGAACAGAATAGAGATTGTGGAAGCAAAACTTCAATTTCTTGACCAACTCATCTTTGACAAAGCCTTCAACAACAACTACTGGGGAGAGGAGAACCCAATCACTAAATGGTGCTGGGAAAAGTGGATAACCACATACAGAAGATTGAAACAGAACCCCTACCTATCACCATACACAAAAACCAACTCCAAATAGATCAAAGGCCTGAACATGTAACCTCAAACTCTAGGAACCTTAGAAAATGCAGAAGACATCCTTATGGAAATTGGAACTGGCAACAAATTCCTGATCAAAACCCCCAAGTTCCCATGCCTTAAGAGATAACATAGATAAGTGGGACCTCATAAAACTGAAAAGTTTCTGCAAAGCAAAAGAAACCATCAAGAGAGCGGGGGGAAAGGCCCACAGAATGGGATTATTTGCTAACTGTATATCTAACAAAGGTCTAACGTCCAGGATCTACAAGGAACTTAAATGTGATGAAAGGAAAAAACAAACAGCCCCATTACAAAGTGGGTAAAAGACATGAATAGACACTTCTCAAAAGAAAACATACAGGTAATCAACAGACTCATGAGACAGTGCTCGGCCTCACTAATCATCATAGAAATGCAAATCAAAACCACATTGAGATAACACCTAACTCCAATAAGAATGACCATCATTTTGTTTTGTTTTGTTTTGTTTTGCTTTTGAGTTGAAGTCTCAGTCTGTTGCCCAGACTGGAGTACAGTGGCTGCTCCTGGCCACCACAGCCTCGACCTGCTGCGCTCCAGTGATCCTTCCGCGTCAGCCTTCCAAGTAGCTCGAACTACAGGCGCGCGCTACCACGCCCAGCTAATTTTTGATTTATTGTAGAGATGAGGTCTCACCAAGTTGCCTAGGTGGATCTCGATCCCGCGGACTCAGGCAATCCACTCACCTCAGTTTCCCAAAGCGCAGGATTACAGGCTGAGCCACCGAGTCCAGCTAGGAGTGACCATCATTAATAAAACAATCAACAGACGCTGGCGAGGACATGGAGAAAAAGGAGTGCTTCTACACTGCTGGTGGGAATGCAAACTAGTGCAAACTCTTTGGGAAACAGTGTGGTAATTTCTGAAAACACTAGACATTGACCTTCCATATGACCCAGCAATCCCTCTACTGGGAATACACCTGGAGAAACTCAAATCATTCTACAAAAAAGATACCTGCGCACACATGTTTATTGCTGCACTATTCACAATAGCAAAAACATGGAAACAACAATGCTGCCCATCAAAACTGGACTGGATTTTAAAAAGTGTTGCTTATATACAATGGAATATTTTGCAGCTATAAAGTAGGACAAATATTGATTTCACAGCAACTTGGATGGATTTGGAGTCTATCATGCTCAGTGATCTATCACAGAAACAAAGCTCATTCTCACTCACAAGCAGACCCACAACAATTATCATAAAATGATAAGAAAGGGATTGGCAGTAGTGGGAAACTGCCAGGGGAGGTGCGGGTGAAATTGGCAGCAATGGGAAACTTCCAGGGGTGGGAGAGACACACCTCATCAACAGGGGTACCTGCATAATGAACATTTGTATACCTAATGCTGAATTGTACCTCGCATCTTCAAAATAAAAAGAAAGGGATTGGCAGCAGCAGGATACTGCCGGAATGGGGGTGAGGGAGGAACACAACATCAATAAGAGTACCTGATCTCAAACCAGGAAAAATAGGGACCAAGGAGAGGCACAAAATTTACTTGTATGATGATCTCTTGTATGCTTAATCCTGAATTGTACCCCACATCTTTAAAATAAAATTAAAAAATACCCAAACTGCTTTCCAGAGATGTTGAAATATCTTGCATATCCATCAACAGTATATGAACATTTGCTTTTCTCTACAATCTTGCCAACTTCTGTTGTTATTTGGCCTTTTATTAATAGCCAACCTGACCAGTGAGAGATGGTATCTCACTGTAGTTTTAATTTGCATTTCTCTAATGACTAGCGAAGCTGAGCATTTTTTCATGTTTGTTGACTGCTTGGATGTCTTCCTTTGAGAAGAGTCTGTTCATGTTCTTTGCCCACTTTTTAATTTTTTTTTTAATTTTAAAGATGTGGAGTACAATTCAGAGTTAGGTATACAAATGTTCGTTATGCAGATACCCTTGTTGATGAAATGTGCCCCACCTCCCCTGGCAGATTCCCACTATTGTCAATCCCACCCCCTCCCGGCAGTTTCCCCCTACTGCCAATCTTTTTCTTATAGTATTATGATAATTGTTCAAGGTCTGCTTTTGAATGAGAACATGTGATACTCAGTTCATTGTTTCTGTGATACATCACTCAGTATTATAGACTCTAAGTCCATCCAGGTTGCTGCAAAGTTCGTGATTTTGTTCTTCTTTATGGCAGTATAATATTCCCTTTTGTATAGGTACCACATTTTAAAATCCAGTCCTCTTTTGTTGGGCAGCACGGTTGGTTCCATGTTCTTTCTATGCTATTGTGAACAGTGCTATGATAAACATATGTGTGCAGGTATCTTTTTCATAGAGTGATTTGAGTTTTGCCATATATATTCCCAATAGGGGAGTTTCAGGGTCATATGGAAGGTCAATTGCTTGAATGCCTTTCTTTGAGAAGTGTCTGTTCATGTTCTTTGCCCATTTCTTAATTTTTGTTTTCTTTTCCTATCAATTTGTTTGAGTTCCTTATAGATTCTGGATGCTAGACCTTTCAGATGCATAGTTTGCAAATATTTTTTTTTTATTTTATTGGTTGTCTCTTTACTCTCTTGCTGGATTCTTTTGCTGTGCAGAAGTTTTGTAACTTGATCAGGTTCCAATTGTCTACTTTAGTTGTTGCTGCATTTGCTTTTGAGGACTTGGTCATAAAATCAATTGCCTAAGCCAATGTTCAGGAGGGACTTCTCTATGTTTTCTTCTAAGCTTCTTATAGTTTGAGGTTGTGTCTTTATTTTCATATGTTTCTGGGAATCTATTTGTCTTGATTTCTGTATTAACTAGGAGCACGTTGTTTTATTTTCCATGTATTTGTATGTTTCTGGGGGTTATAATATTTATTTTTATTCTGTTGTGGTCTGATGAGGAACTTGGTATGATTTTGACTTTTTGAAATTTGTTCATGCTTGATTTATGGCCTAGTATGTGGTCGGCCCTAGAGTATGTTTCATGTGCTAATGAGAAAAATGTATATTCTATTGTTTTGGGAGGGAGTGTCCTGTTGATGTCTACTAGATCTAATTGATCCACTGTCAAGTTTAGGTTCCAGATTTCTTGTTAGTTTTCTGCCTTATCTGCCAAAGTTGTTAGTGGGGAATTGAAGTTTCCCAATATTATTGTATGCCTGTCTTTGTACTCTCTTAGATTAATTAGCACTTGCTTTTACAAATCTGGGTGTACCTATGTTAGATGCATAAACATTCAAGATGGAGATTTCTTGCTGATGTATCATTATGTAGTTATCTTCACTGTCCTTTTTTTTAACTTTTATTGGTTTAAAGTCTGTTTTAGCTGATATAGGAATAGATATTCTTGCTCTTTTTGTTTTCAATTTACCTGGAAGATCTTTCTCTAGTCCTCTATCTTGAACCTGTGGATATAATTTACAGTAAGAATGTTTCCTGATAACAGCAGAAGGATGGATCATACTTCTTTATCCAATTTGATAATCTGTGTCTTTTGGGTTCAGTCTGTTAAATTATAAGGTAATTATTAGTACATAGGTGTTTGTTTCTGTCATGTTATTTTGAAGATGCTTTATGTTCTAGGATTTATGGCTTATTTGCATGCCTGTAATCTCTGTGTTTACCTATGCTTTTGGGATAGGTGTTACCCTTCTTTTGATTCTATGATTAGAACTTCCTTAAGCATATTCTAAAGGGTTGGTCTGGATGTGGCATATTCTCTTAGGGATTGCTTTTCTGGGAAGGATTTCAATTCTCCTTCATCAATGAAGATTAGTTTGGCAGGGTAAGAAATTCTTGGTTGGCATTGATTTTCTTTAAGAATGTTAAAAAAAAAATGGTTAACCAATCCTTTCTGGCTTGTATGGTTTCTGCTGAGAAATTTGCTACAATTTCAATGTCTTTCCCTTCTATCTATCTACCTGAGAATTTTTTCTTTCATACTCATCTTGGCAAGTCTGATTTTTATGTGCCTTGGGGATCATCTTCTCATATAATTCCTCAAATGAGTTCTCTGAATCACTTGCATCTGCATGGCTGCCTCTCTAGTGAGAAAGGGAATGTTTTCTTGGATGACATCTTGGAAAACTTGTTTCAGTGTGTTCTCAGTTCCTCCTTATCTTTTATCAATGCCAATCAGTCAGAGATTTGTTATCTTTGCAAAATACCAGATATCTCATACTCTTTGCTCATTTTTTTCTACTTCTTTTCTCCTTAGTTTTGTCAAACAGTGTTAATTTAATAGTTTGATCTTCTAGTCTGATATTCTTTCCTATGCCTAGTTGATTCTGCTGTTAAGGCTTGTTATTGTTTTTTGAAATTTCAGGAAAAATTTTTTATTTCCAGTCAGTTTGGTTCTTTCTTATAATGGCCAGGTTGTCTTTCACTTCCCTTAGCACTTTCATGGCCTCACTGTTTGGGAGTCCACTTTCTCTTGTATATCATTGAGTCTCTTCAGATCTATAATCTGAATTCTATGTGTGTTATCAAGGGCAGGTCAATCTGAATAGGTTTCATTACTTGGAAACTGAGTGGTCCCTTTATGGGTGTCTAATTGTTTTGGCTTTGGGGATTGCCAGTGTCCTTCTTCATCTGTGGAAGCAGTCTCTTCTCTTTTTATTTTTTGTTTTGTTACTTTTTATTTATTAAATTTGCTATTACTAGGGTGATAGTTTGTGTCATTTTCTTATTTGACCTCCCTCTTCTTTTCTGCTTGTGGAAGAGGCAGAGGCAGTAAACAGAATGGCAATCTGGGTGGAGGCCAGGTGGCACTGCATCACCAGTGCAGTATGGTGGGGGAAGCAAGATATTTCCTCCAGATCAGGTGCTTTTCCCTCCTTCTGGAAAAAGCCCCAGGGACACTGCTGGCTGACAGCTCTGGTGCCTCCTCTCGAGCCCATGCATCAGCAGGGCTGACAGTGTTTGAGAGTGGTTTCACTGTTCAACTCTGGAACAGATGTCCAGATGGGTGCAAAGTGGTCTCTTTCTGTCTAAGTGAGCCCACTCTTCTCACACTTGGATGCTAGACAGGCCACAGTCTTGCTGGAGGAGACTGGCATTTCTCCCTCAGTCTGCAAGTGGGTTGGTAACCATTGTTGTGCTGTCTGAGCCTGGGGGAAGTTCTTATATGCAGACTCCAAAATGCAAACTGACAGTGGTTGGACAGCCTTGCTTTGCCTGGGCCCCAGGGGTCCTGAATTGTCAGGCACCACAGTGGTGCTCTGCCTCCTAATTGTCACTCTGCCCCATGGGAGGGACAATGGCAATGATGGCAACCTCCAGAGGGCAAGCCAGGCCTATAGGCCTGAACTGGGCCTGGATGGGTGCTGGTGTTATTAGAAATACATCCTCAAAGTGGTCACATCATCCCTGCTGGGGGATGAAGTTGGAGTGAAACAGTGTGACTCAGAGGCACAGATCATCCCTGTAGGATATGTTCCATGGGACCTCTCCATGGAGAAGCTGGTGACTGTAGCACCAAGACTCAATGGGATCCAGAGATCTCTAGATCCCACGGGAACCCAACCCATACCTCTCTCCAGACCAGGAAACTTTTTGCTCCTGGCTGGTGGGTGAGGAGGTGCAGCAAAAGGGCCTAGGTTGTCCTTCCCTTGTTTAAGACCTCAGAGGTTCATGGAGGTGTGCAAAATCTCTTCCACTAGTTTATTGCTTCCTTTGCCAAGGGCACTTTCCTGATTCGGAGGTAGTTGGGGCTTGGAAATAACCAATGAACCTCAACTTGTATTTTCAGGCAGACGTCCAAAGAACCAGTTTTAATCTCGCTTTTAGACTGTCTTCCTGATGCAGTCATGGGATGTCACCGGTCAGCCATCTTGTTCCTCCCCCAGAACAAATTTCTAATAAGTGCAAGATTTCTTTTTTGACTCATGGAGTTATTCTGGTATTAGATTGTCCTAATGGTCACACAATATAGTGAATATATCAAAAGCCTCTGAACTGTATACTTCAAAATTGTGGGACTACTATCTAATAGAAAAATAACATGAGCCACAAATGCAATCCACATGTGTAATAATAATAAATGTGCAATTAATTTTAATGTGTAAAAAGGCAGAACAAAACCTTCAAGAAATGAGTAATTACTTCAAGAGACTGAACCTAAGATTAATTGCCTTCCTGAAGCAGAAAGAGAGACAGAGTCCACACTGGAACAAGCCTTTCATGAGATCATTCAAGAAAACTTCCCCCATCTGATCAGTGATGCAAAAATTCAAACACAAGAGATTCAGAGAACCCCTGCAAGACAACAAATGAGGAGACCAACTCCTAGACACATAATAGTTCCCCTAAACAAAGTAGGTATAAAAGAAAAAATCCAAAAGGCAGCAAGAGAAAAAGGCCAGATCACCTACCATGGAAGACCAATTAGAATTGCCGCAGATTTATCTACAGAAACCCTGCAGGCTAGGAGAGCTTGGAGCCCTATCTTCAAAGTCCTAAAAGACAAACAATTTCAACCAAGGATAACCTACCCAGCAAAATTAATCTTCATCAGTGAGGGAGAATTAAAATCTTTCCCAGATATCCAATCTCTAAGAACGTATGCTGTCACCAGACTTTCTCTACATGAAATACTTAAGAAAGTACTAAACACAGAAGAAAAGGAAAAAAGAACAATGTTCTTCACAAGAGTACAGGAAAAAGAATAAAACACACATGAACCAACCCCAAAACCAAAAGAAAGACAAAAAACCAAGCGGAAGAAAAACAACTCTATAAGAACTCTATGACAGGGACAAACTCTTACATTTCAATAATTAGCCTGAATGTGAATGGACTAAATGCACCACTGAAAAACATAGAGTTCTTGTAGAGTTGTTGTTCTTCCGCTTGTTTTTTTTTTTCTTTCTTTTGGTTTTGGGGATGGTTCATGTGTGTTTTATTCTTTTTCCTTTACTCTTGTGAAGAATGTTGTTCTTTTTTCCTTTTCTTCTGTGTTTAGTACTTTCTTAAATATTTCATGTACAGGTGGTTTGGTGACAGCATAGGTTCTTAGAGATTGGATATCTGGGAAAGATTTTAATTCTCCCTCACTGATGAAGCTTAACTTGGCTGGGTAGGTTATCCTTGGTTGAAATTGTTTA